>VZRI01000302.1:120968-151284 GCA_013397515.1 Upupa epops
GGCAATTCTATCGCGCTGGTGTCTGACTCCTTTAACATGCTCTCGGACCTCATCTCGCTCTGCGTGGGGCTCTCCACAGGGCGCATCGCCCGCCGCAGCCGCCGCGGACCCCGCGCCACCTACGGCTACAGTCGCGCCGAAGCCGTGGGGGCCCTCAGCAACGCTGTCTTCCTTACCGCCCTCTGCTTCACCATCTTCGTGGAAGCCATCCTCCGCCTCGCCCGCCCCGAGCCCATCGACGACGCCCGGCTGGTGCTCATCGTCGGCACCCTCGGGCTCGCCGTCAACCTCGTGGGACTACTCGTCTTCCAGGACTGGGGCGCCTGTTGCTGCCGCCGCAGCCCCCCAGCCCCTACGCCCGCCGTGGCCGGTGCCACCCCGACGGCAGAGGCGGATGGAGCAGGTGCCTTTCGGCTGCATCCTTCTCTCCTTGCCTCGCTGTCCGGTTTTTCTGTCTTGTCCCGCACCTCTCCTCATCCCTCACACCCTTCCTCATCCCCTCTGTGCCGCCCGTTGTTCCCCATTACCCGCCGAGGTGCCAGACTTGTCCTCTGGCACCTTTTGGGAGTCCTCGATCCTACTCTAATCTTCCTAGACCCCGCCACCCCTGTCACCTTGTACTTTACACTGGGCGTCCGCTCGCTATGAGGGGAGGAGGCATTGCTCACAGCTGCATAGGAAATGGGAAAGCGTTACGGCTTTGTATTTTATTTTAAATTTGTTCTCATAATCTTTGAAATAAGTTTGGTTTTGAGAAGGTTGATGTTTTTTTTGTTTGTAGAACTTATACACAACACAGCGTTTCTTCTTTGAATGCAGGTGATTCACCCAATGACCAAAAAAGCCCTGAAGAGGGGTTGGAGAAGAAAAAAGAGAAAAAGTCTGAAGCCTTGAACATCAGAGGTACAGCACAGGAGCATTGTGCCCACACTGGATTAACTTGAAACACTTACTTTTGTTTTTTGCTATCATGTATCAGTAAGAACGCAAAAGCCAAGCACCCTTCTAGGTGTATGGACAGTTACTTTTAGCAGAAAGGCTTTGATTTTATGAAATAGTGAAGATAATAGCATGTTTTGTTTTTAATTCTGTAGAAGAATGTGGCTGAACTTTTTGGAAAGAAAGCAAAGCCTATTGCATTAAGGTCAAGCCACTAAAGAACTTTATAGGAAGGTAAAACAGGTGACAACAAGCAGCTTTGAGTGTTACTGCTGTAGTAGTTGAGCAGTTAAGTGCTTTTGGGCAGAAAGCAGAATTTCTTTAAATTCCAAGGTGGCTGATGTTTTGTTGTCAGCATGAGGAAGAAGGTGCTGAAGCTGGTTCTTCAGAGTTTTTCCAGATCCTTGAACTGTGAACCTGTCCTTGAGAGAGTCTGTGAGAGGATCAACCGTTATGCTGTAATCGGCAGGCCTCTGTGTCTGTGGAATACAACAGAATAGTGGAGAAACAGAATAGGTGTTTCTCTTGCTCTGTTCTGAGCAGAACTGAAGCAGGTTATCTTTGAATGTAATTATTAAACATTGAGCTTGTCCCCAGGAAAGTAGCTGTCAGAAAGCTGGAAGACAATGGTAGTTTCAACCTTCTTGTGATCACCTGTAAGCATCTGACGTTTCTCCAAAGTCATGTCAGTTAGCATCATGTGAACTCAGCTGACATGGCACGTAGGCCCTGGTTTTATTTTTCTGGTGCCTGTCTGCCTTCCAGAAGTGTTTTCAGCATTACACTTATGTGTCTATAAAGGAAGACACTTTGTAGGTTCAAGCCCTGTGCTAAAGCGACAGCACCTTGCTGAATGTCACTTTTTCCTAGAAACAGATGTCACTGGATCTTATGGTGTTATAGAAGTAAGATATTGGAGCAGGAAGAGCAAACTGCCACTTTCAGGGGTGGAGGAGAGAAGAGTAAGAAACCATTGAGAATATGTTAGAAAAGGTCTTACTGAATGACAGACGTGATGCTGCTGAAACTGTCAAAAACGGCTAAAGGATAAGGAGTTTTAGATAGGGTATTTTAAAATACCTGCCATCTTTGATATTTTAAAAAGAATTTTTCTTCAGCTGCTTCTTCGCTATGTCATTTACAAAACCTGATTTATTGTCCTTGCAAATATTCCTTGGTTCTGTAGTCAGCACTATTGATAAATGCCTTTACAATTCTGATTTGAAATCTGTTTTTTCTCTGAAGTTACATAGTTATCCTTATTTCATGACCACTTGGCAAAAAAATTGTGTGGATTACAGAACTGGAGATTCCAGGGACAAAATGGCTTGTTAGAGGAACAGCTTCCTTGATTTTAAATGGGGTAGGAAAAGAAATCTAGACATTCAGCCTGACAGGATTAATTATTAAAGTGTAAAATTATTCCTTCTACTTCTTGAATATGTGCAGAGTAGTTCAGAGTTTCCAATGGAAGCGGTTGCTACTTATGAGATACCTATGGCCTTATCCTATTGTTTTATTTAATTTATTTCAGTTCCAGTTGCAGCTTGCAAGCACAGCCTTTGATCAGTAGGGAAATGGGTTTAATTCTGTTATGTGATGTGTAACCAAGACATACAGATTAATGATGTTAAATAAGAATTTTCCAAATTCTGTATTCTCAACAAATTCTGTATTTTATCAACATTCTGACATACTCTTTGTTTTCTTAATTCAGAATAAGACTTTCAGAAATGCTTTCCTGTTCTTTTTAAGCTGTGCTCTCTAGTTAGTTGCCTTGGCACTTGGATCCTGCCTGTCCTCCTTGTCAGTGCAATAGTTGATAGCCTGGGCTGAATCAGGGTTATTTGTGAATGAAAATGAAACACTGCAACACTGTTAGGAGGAATAAAACCCTCTGCAGGTCTGCCAAATGGGCAGAACATGCCTGACTCCAGCAAAAGAGCTGGACTCACTGGAAGCTTGTACTTTCTTATCTGACCCAGGGAGATTCTGATTCGGAGGAACTCCTGTGGTTATTGCCTTAATTTCTTACACAGAAGATCAACGTTCATAAACAGAGCTGGCAGGAAACAGCAGCACAGGCACGGCTCTAGGCCTAAACCAATGCTGAGCATCACCAGAACTCTCCACTGTGGTATTAATGAGTTTCAGAAGGAGCCTCTTAGTTTTTCCAATGCAAGGGAAAGTGATTAAATTGGAGTGAAGCTCTTGAAAGTGCTTGTCATGTTAAAAGTTGTTAGTCCATTTTATTCCCTCCCAGTCTCTGAATAAAAGGTAGTGATAAAAATTAATGCCTTTAGAAGTGTTATGAACTAGGTGTGGGTTAGAGTGAAACCTGTGTCTCAACAGTAAAGACTAACAAAACTGGAGCGCATTGGAGCAATGACAGGAAGAGGGAAGAGTATTTAAAGTAGTAAAAAAACCAAACCAAACCATGGTAAAAGGAAATCTTAGATAATTGATAGCTTATAGCAAGAAGAGTACTTTGGCCATGGTAGTTGAAAAGGTGGCTACAAATGTGTTATTACAAGAGCCTGTTTTGAGTTGCTAACTTTCTGTGCAAAGGCATATTTATTCATGTGAGAAGGGGTGCCCATCATCCTCTTAATGTAGGGTAGTGAAGACACACATTAAATTATTTCACTCATGTGGCTGACTTTCAAATTGGTTTGTTTCTTTTTTTTTTGAGAGGAGTCTGAGGACTAGTGCTGGCAGAATAAAGTTTAATATGACTGGCCATCAAGCTTGATCTGAAAATTGGAGATTGACTGCATTCAGGGCCATAGGAATGGACTTAAGTAATTGTCCTGATATCAGCAGTGTCATAGAAGCAGATGGAAGAGAAGAAATGTTACTGGGAGTGGTCTGTGTCTCTTTTAGCTTCCAGGGTAGAACAGATCGCTTTAGTCATATTAATTTTTAATGGAGAGTAGAGATGTAATGTGCCAGAATCTCTTAATAATCTGCAGCCATCTAAGCTAACACATTTTACGTTGCCATGGCATTGTAGTTGGACTGCAGTTGCTACATGCACAATAATGCATCCCAGTTAGACAGCTGTGGTTCAGAGCTGGTATTTCCCTTGCTGGTTTGTTCTGAAAGGTGTTAGTGAAAACTTCAGTTATGATGTTAGACCCTGGAATGTTGCATTTTTCATGTCAAGTAGAACAAACTTGAACAATTCAGCATTACTTTCTTACCTCTTCAAGAAAAACCCCAGACCACCTCCCCCGCTAATGGAAGTTGTGCCATTTGTTTCAGGTGTTCTTTTGCATGTTATGGGAGATGCACTTGGATCTGTGGTCGTGGTAGTTGCTGCTACAATCTTCCATGTGTTTCCTCTGGAGAATGCTCCGTGTAATTGGCAGTGCTACATCGATCCAAGCCTGACAATAATTATGGTGTTCATCATCTTGTCTTCTGCATTCCCACTTATCAAGGAGACCTCAATTATTTTGTTGCAGATGGTTCCCAAAGGTGTTAATATGCAATTACTGAGTAAGTTGGATTTGTTGTTGAAATACTATTAATTTTAATGATATGTTTCAATGCATATGCTATTTCTGGTATGACATGTTTGTATTATTTACTCTTAATAGCTCTAAATTCTCAAGAACTGTGAGAAATAGTCACATTCCTGTGTCCTAGCAACATGACTCAAATCTCTCTGGATTAGTTAAAGTATGCATTTTGAGAATGTGGTACTCCAACAGTACATCAAAAATACCACGTCCTGAACTGTTAATGCTTTGTGTGGGCTTTTTGTGAAAGAAACAACATTGAGTTACGTATTTCCAACCCCACAGCGGCAGCTTCTGTCAGACTTCCAAAACAGCTTAGAAATTTCCATTAGTCTTGGTTAATTTTGTAGCTCTCTGGCATTGTTCACTCTGGTTAATAGTGGGGGTAGCACTGGTTATTTATGGAATTTTGCCACGCTCAGGGACAGTGTCTTGGCGAGGGAAGTGGCACTCTAGTGTTGCTTCTCTGAACTGGTAAATTGCCATCACGGAGCCTGAGAGATAGGTAAATCCCACAGCAAGGGTGGCCTCCTTGTGCAATTGTCTGGTGGCTGAATTGGAGGCAGCTGGGAGCAGACAGAATTTATGAAGTGGAGATCTTTTAAAAAGGTAGTTTGGAAACTGCAGCTTTTGGGTAGGGCTCTTGATGAGAAAGCTAGTAATTAGTCAGTACATTGCAGTCTCTAATATCTTTTCTCTTATGTCTTACAGCTGACAGACTAGCTCGTGTTCCGGGGGTTAGCAGCCTTCATGAGGTGCACGTTTGGGAGCTTGCAGGTGGGAAGAATATTGCTACTCTTCATATCAAGTGCCAAACCCCTACCGATTACCAAGATGCTGCTTATAAAATACGGAAGGTTTTCCACGAAGCAGGGATCCATTCTGTGACCATCCAGCCTGAGTACATTGACCACAAGACCTCCCAGTTAGTGTGCAGCTCACCCTGCATCTCAAAAGCTTGTGACTCTCAGCTGTGCTGCAGCCAGCAGGAGACCACCCTGGCTAAAACTAATGGCTATGCTGAGAAAAGTGACAGTTGCCTTTCTGTGCTGCATAAAGACAATGGTTCATGTAAAAATGATATTGAAATCCCTATTGAGTCCCCACGGGCAGAGGATAGCATCAAAAACATGAAGAATTGTCATAAGTCTGATGGCAAATCAAAGCTGGGCAGTACCCGACTCTAGGCAATGCCCTCTCCTGTGCATAACCTTTCCATAGAACAAATGTGTCCTAGCTGGGAAGGGGGTCAGTGGTGGTTGTAGCTGAAGTTGTTGTGGCAAAGAGATCTCTGTGCTTTAGCTGTAAACCAAAATCCACCTAACCCCCCCTTGTGTCTGAAACAAGGATTAATATTCCCATGACGGGTGTTGCATTCGTCTACAATTTTTCTGATACAGCCTAAGCCAGTTCCTTACCAAACTGTGTATCTCTATTGTTAGAGGGGATGGAGTGTTTTGCTGTGTGCACTGATGCTCCCAGCTGATGGCCAGTGGCACTGGGAATGGGACTAGTCCTTGCTGAACTGAGCTGTTTCTAGAAAGCCGTGTGGCTGAAGTACAGCATATTTATAAAGGACTTCAGTAGATGTGCTTTACTGATCTTTAAAACGCGTTTTACATAGTTCATGTTTAACATTAATGCTTGCGCTTTTGGGTTCTGTGAATGAAATGAAGTGTCTCGGGTGGAGGGGAAGCACTCAGGAACTCTGCCGTGGATTGTTTTCTTGATTGACTCCTGTATTTAGGGACAGAGCAGAAGCTAGTCTTGCCTCTCCACAGCTAATACTGGGGTCCCAGCCTAATAGCAAATAGTTATGCTATAGACTTCTTGTTGTGAAAATAAAGAAATCCCAACATTGTCTGTACTGAATCTAGCAGATGGAAATGCAGGCAATTAGCTTCTTTCTGGTCACTTTTGTGATTGTACAGCTCGGGTTGTTGTTTTGTTTTACGCCCCACTCTTGAAAACAGAAGTTAAAGTAGCCATGGGCTTAATTCATCTTTGGGTGGGATGATTGCAGTATTTTTAACGCTGAGTGTCTGCTGTTATTCATGCTGAATAAATCAGATGTGTTTATTATGACCAGTTAAAACTCAGCAGTTCTATTACTAAGACATAGTTTAATATGAAGAAAGTCCATTTAAAGTTTTCTGTGCAGTATTATCACTTTTTAAATCATTACAGGGGATTTACTTCCTCTGCTATTTCTTGTTGGATTCTCTTCAAGGTCTAAGCCCTCCTTTCTGCTCTAACCCTCCTCCTACCCAAAGGTGCATTTTGAAGTGTGTTTAGTGAAGTAGTCGCAATACCTCTGCTGCTTGCTCTTTTGGAAGGCTGCAAGGCTGCTCAAAGGAAAATAAGAGGACATGCCTTGTCAGCAGTGCTGGATATAGGTGGGGTGTATGCTCCTCTAGGTTTCTGGCAGAGGAGATCCACTACCTAATCCACACTGAGAGTAGGGTTTAGCCTTATTGGCTGTGTGGATCAGATTCAGCAGCTTTCAAATTATTTTGCTGTTAATAGCAGCCTTTCAGGGGTCTGAGTGGCCTGGATACGTTATTCCCAGTGTACTCATAGAGACACCTTTACAGCATAGCGGTATCTTTACCTCCATGACTCGTTAACAGAAGGGGCAAATCAATTCCCTGCATGGGCTGGGAAAATAGTAGGACCTGCTGTAAGAGTGGCTTGAAAGCAGCTATCTTCTTCTTACTAATGACAATGGCAGTAGGTTAATGAATGTTGATAAGATGAGGGGGTAATGGCTTTAAACTGAGATCAGATGTCAAAGAACAAACTCTTCAGTATGAGGGTAGTGAGACTCTGGAACAGGTTGCCCACTGGAAGGGATGTTCAAGGCCAGGTTGAATGGGACTTTGAGGAACTTGGTCTAGTGGGAAATGTCCCTGCCCACGGCAGGAGGTTGCCACTCTATGATCTTTCAGGTCCCTCTTAACTCAAACAATTATGTGATTCTATGAATAATAAAACACACAGCAGGACATTTTGCTGCTAGGAAAATGGTATTTACTGAAGCAGTGGTTATAGCACAGTTCTAGATTTGTAATTACCCCTTTTGAATAGGTTCTTGGTTGAATTAATATATTTTATGGCCTTCCATTGTAAGTGTGTATTGTATAAATTAAGTTATGTGTTAGTATAATTAAAAGCTCGATCCTCCAGTCTGTCTGATTCTATTGGCAGCAGCAGGATCTTGCTTGGCAGTCATGTCATCAATGAATTTAGATCAGGAAACCTTTTGAGAATTGCACTGTCTTTTAGAAGCTCATGGCATAAAGTAAGACAGCCCATTTCTTCTGTTCTTTTTGTCCTTATTTTAATCTCTGATGATGTTTTAATGTCCAGGTTTAGGTGCAAATACCAAATACACGTTTTTTGAGAACTGGAATAAAGGCTCCCAAAATAACAACAAAGTCTATGGGAGAACTTTCTTCCCAGATGTCTTACAAATCGAGCACTCTTTCAGAACTAGAATTTTTTCTCTTAGACCAGGTAATTTTTAAAATAAATATGCATTTTATTAAATGGTTGAAACATGGAATGGCAGTATTGTTTACTCTGGAATGAGAGAAAAGTAGTGTGTGTAATGCCTGGGCATTTAACAGAAGGAATCATCATTATCCTTCCAGTGTTTGTTAAAACTGTGGTTATATTTTTTTTAAGCTTTGAAAAGTGTCGTAACCTGAAAATATAATGATGTAACATTCTTACAACTTTTTTCTTGTCTGATTGAATGTGCTTTAATTGTTGTCTGAATAAATAGGAAAATACCAGAGATTATAGAAATCTTCAGGTCTGGAAAACAAGCAGATTTAAAATTTATTTTACAGCTTAAGCAAGGAATACCAACAGAGGTGTGTTATTAGTGAGGTAAATCCTGCTTGTATGTCTAGGGACTTTCAGGGTGTTCAGCTAAGGCTTCTGACCCAGTGGTACCCTTGCCTTTCTATGAGTCCCACAATTATTTTTCTCCTCTGTGTTGTGTCTCAGCTGGGCTGTACTGGGTGGCTCCTCTCTACTTGTGTAGATTTCATTCCAATCAGTGTATGTTTTGTATTGGCTTACTTTCCTTCAGTTCTTGGCATCTATTTTAATTCTTGTGAATCAGGCTTTCCACATTTGAAATACCATATGTTTCAGCATGTGCCTGTATCTGTGGGCATCTGTTCTGAATTCAGTTTGTAGCATGTTGCATCATCTCAAGATCTCATATCTGACCTTTTTTAGCTTAATTGCTGCTGTCCCCTCCAATTCAGTAATGTAAAACCTGACAACTGCAGGTAGATTGTGCTACTCTCCTCTTCAGGTGCTCCCGTAGGATTGCACCATTATGTGTTGTGGTTCTCTTGGAGTGCTTTCTCCTATCTGCCCATCAGAGCAAAGGAAATCTGCATAAAATAAAGGCAAATGGCCACTTGGCCAGTTTATGTGGCCCTCTGACATACATGTGACCTAGTTGTATGGCAACAAAACTTGCTGCTTGCCAGATTGTTTTTGCATACAGTGCCTTGTTAGTTTATCACAGGTTTCATTTTCACTCCAAAACCATCTATTGGCCCTTTATGAGGTCCTTGTCCTGAAGTAAATCAAATTCTATCCCCTTTTCATTTGGACCAAATGTTAATCTTTCCTTCTGTAGCTCTCTGAATGTAGACCTTGCCTCTGTTCTTCTATATAAAGAAAAAACCCCTAACGCTGCTTTTAGGAGTATTGTCTTTGTTTTACCAAGCTTTACCTTGAACTGAATTTTCTTGTGTTCATGGCACTTGTTTTGTGTTATAGTGCAACCCTGGCATTTTTATCTGTAACAAGATCAGTATGGGCGTGCTGTCCTCCTGGTCATGGTGATGTACCTCCAGCACAGTTTAGAAATACCTCTTTTATGCACTGGTTTAATCTTTGCACTCCATTTTATTCAAATTCACCCACTCTCTGTTTTTGCTGTGTGATACACTTTACTACTGCAAATCACTTTTTGACCTCGTGTCACATGTACTGTCCTGAATGCTCCCCTGTATAGTAAAGCTTGAATGAAATAAAGCAGCATCCAAATTCTCCTGAAAGTGAGGTTCAGCATCTAACGTCTATAGATGACTTTGATGTGAGCTACCACAAGGACTATTTTGTGTCCTGTTGTCTGTGTAGAAGTGTTGTCTACGTCAGCATTCTGACGTATAAATACATGTACCTATATATACTTAATTTGTTTGTAAAACACTCCACCTGAAACAACTTTTTAAAGAAGGTTGGCTCTTCAACCTGAGAAGGTATAATGAAATCAGTAGGATTCACTAGCCATTCATGAACATGTGAAGTAAAGCTTGGATCATTAATTGGAAAGCAGGTAAAAGAGAAGTTTCTTAAAAGATAATTCAAAAGCTGTGACGATTTCTTTAGGTTCTACTACTTAGTCTGCTGTACAGTGGAAGCATTTTCTAGGTTAAATACTTTATTTGAACAGTGATAGCTTGCTGTGACGATGTCACTGTGTAAGTGTTACATTTATGGAGTTGTGTTGCTTAAAGGTTTCCTCCAGTTTTTCTGTTAATTATGTGATTTACACAATGTGCCAAAACGTAATTTCCATGATTGCTGAATCAATGATTTGTAAATCTCACTGTGGTTTTATTAACTATTAGTGAAAAATACTGGTTTATGTACAGTTATCCTTTTTTCAAATTGAAGTTCAAATGCCTTGTAAATAAATGTATTTTTAAATAAACTTTTTTTTCGAGCGTGATGTATGTTAGCAATAGGGAGCTTGGGAGCAATATGACCTGATTGTGCATGTAAGAAATGAAGTGTAATGTTCCAGGTTTGGAGTCCAAGTTTGGGCTGGCAGCTGTGGAGGTGCCCTTGTATGTTTCTCTCTCCTCAGTAATCACATTAAGTCCACAGCCCACCAGGGTTTTACCTCATCACATCTGATTCTCCAGTTGCCCATGTACCTATACTTTTTTTGGTTAACAATGATCAGTAAGAAGGCAGTAGTGGTGCCTGCATTTTTTTTTAAAATCTCTTGAGTATGTCTGAATAGCAGAAGCTCTATCTGTGCTCCATAAGAAATTCAGTCCATCTTTGGTCAATACGTTGTCTGTGATCATGTGTCTGGTTGAAGTTCTTCAGCACATGGCTTATGGACCACTTGTGATTTGAGAGACAGAAATGAAAACTCTATAAAGCAACTACTGATAAATAGTACATATGCTGAAGAGAAAGAAACAATTATAAATATTGATGGTTTAATCTGTTAGTGGTTTATGTTAAAATGATCCCGGAAGTGGTGCCTAATGATCCTTGAATTGCTTTTGAAAGAGATGATACCGTGCTCTGATCAATGCACGCTGAAAAGCACTATTTTAGGAGAAGAACAACAAGGGCTGATAGATTCAGAGCATACAGTTTGAATCCTGACATTTAATGAATAGTTTCCCTGCTGCACACGCTGGCATAAAGCACTTGAAATTGAAGGTCTTCTGTATGCAAAGGCCCTTATTTTGTATCTGGGTGCTTTGGGAACAGAAGGCATTTTCTGCATTGGAGGGCTGCTACTGTTCTGGTACTTACCTACACTCCAAGAAGCCACAGAACCAGAATGAGTTTGGGCTGGATATACTAAATTGCATTTTAAAAAACAGCTTCTAAAGAAAAAAAACATTCAGCAATCTGTATGGTTTCTTTACATCCAATGTTTATATGCGCACATGGTTTACAAATTCAAGTTGCAATATATGTTTTCCATTAGAGTTTGTTGAGCTTTCAAGTGTATGTTTTTCACCCCATAGGCTTTAGGAGTATTTTAGGAGGCTGCTATGGATTCCCCCCGGGGTGGGTGCAGAACATCTGTCTGCTGAGGGCAAACGCTTTCTGATCTGGTAGAGATCCTGTTGTGATGCAAGGTTGTACTAAGAATTGTAGAAATTACAGTAGTCACAAATAGGTGATGAAGGGTCACTTAAATTCCCTGGCAAATTGAAAATACAGTTGAGATGAAGTTAGCAAATCTTCCAGCTAGGGCAAGGTCTATGTTCAGTAAAGCTGAGAGTGGGAGATTGCAATGAAATGTCAAAGGAAGTTAATGAGGTGTTCGGCAGAGACAAGTGTCTTCAGGGGCACAGACTTTGCCCTCTGGTACGAAGATAGAATTTATTGTAAATTTAGCTGTATTTTGCAGGCAGAGAGTTCTTTTGTTATAAATTTCTAGATGCAGAGACATAACTGTAGTGCTTATCAGGTCTCCAGAGAAGTCACTGGAGCAGCTTTGCAGCTTTGTGGCTGAACTTGTCTCTGCTACAGTGACACTGGCTGGCTGATGAAAGAACTTACCTTGGTCAATAGAGGTAGCAGGCACTTCAATAACTGTGAAGTGTTATCAACTACTTCTGCATTAGGAAATTAATGACAGCTGGGATAGTCACGAAGACCAGCCGGCATAGCAGAGCTTGCATCTGTGCTACTGAAATACTGTTCACTTCAAAAAAGGGCGGCTCTGTGCTGATGTCCCACCAAGATTAGGTCATTGACTGTGGACTGTGCCCGGGAACGCCTGGGAAAAGCAGTAAATGCCACAGGCCATGAAGTGCTTGAGCAGCTTACTAATACAGATGATCATGGTTCATCCCCAGTGGCTGTTTAATATGCCAATATTGATGAGGCCCTTGAGCTGCAGTGTTGTTTTGCAGAGTAGCAGTGCTAACAGAGAGAAAAGGAGATGAAGCTGGTGATGGCTTCTTGGGATCTGGAGTTGAAAAGTTTTCTTTTTCTCCTGTTTTGTATCAGCATCTGTGGTGAGCTGGGAGGGAGACTGCCCAGATCAGCAGTGCAGCCTGTAGATAATGCTATCACTGCAGCTGTTTGCTTTGGTCTGGAAACAAAAGGCGCAAGGCAAGTGACACGTTTGCTATGGCACTGAGCTTTGCTTTACCTCCTCCCAGTCCTAGTATGCTTATGTTATTTTTCTTCCAGCATTAATTCATGTTTAACAAAGCAGTGTGTTTAACCGCCTTATGGGTTGAAAAGTAGTTACCTTTCTTGAGATCTGCAAGCACAATTTATGTATTCTCTGCAAACAGAGGATGTTTCAGCCAGTGCTGTAGCTAAATTAATTGGTTAATTTTGACATGGAGGTTGTTTAACCCTTGACACCACATATCACTGACCACCCTGTGCTGAGGAGATAGAAACAAAAGGACAGCAAGACACTTTAGGTTATGTAAGGGAAAATAGACCTGTGGAGACATTATAAAAGTCAGTTAGATGCCACAGTACATCCACAGCCTAGGGTCCAGGAAGATTGTTAGGCAAAGGCTTGCATATTTGGTTGAAAGCAATACTTATTTCAACACATGCTTTAAAACTTGTAAATCTTGTAAAAACAATCTGGTGTGGCTGAGCTGATTCCACAAGTTTAGAGCATGAAGACACCAAGCAGTAGGAAATCAGCACAAGGAATGCTATGACATCCTGCAGAACAGCACTTGCTTTAATTAGCTATTTCTTTTGCAAATCCCTATGTGCAGTAGGGTTGACGGCCTTTCTTTATATCCATTTCCTTCTCCCAGTCTCTTCACAGAGAGTTTTCTTATAGCTGAGCTTAAGAGCTCCATGGCATAAAGCACCCAATGGCAGTATCCACAGCTCTTGTACCAGCTGGAAGACCATCTGCAAACTATCTGCACTCAAACGATTTTTGGCACCTTGCCATCAGGGGAGCACTCGTGAACATCTCTGGCCTTGTGTGATTTCTGAGAGTGTAAGCAGGTGTTCTGTCAGCCCTAGAGCACTGGTGTAGCTTGATAAGTAATGGCAGAGGGAGATAATCAGAACCACAAAAATAATGGTGAGCCCTTGCAGAGTGCTGAGAGGCGTGAGCAGTCCTCCAGCTTTCACTGAGGAGGAGAAGGGTCTCAGGGAGAGAAGGCTTGTGGTGGACCAAAAGGACATTGTGCACCCCCGAGGACCTCCAACTTTAGAATTTGGGGGAGGGAATAATAAGAACTTGCACAGCTCCCTTGGTGGCTCCCCAAGGCCTGTTCTCTGAGTACTAGATCTGCTTTCAAGCATAGTTTTTGGGGCCATTCCAGAGTGGACAGCAATGTATGCATCTTCTTACTGCTTTTTGCTCATGAATGCTTTTGCATGAAGGGAAGGGACTTGGGAACATGTTGAGACATTTTATGGTTTCCCTTAACTTTCATTGACTCCAGATGTGAGATTTTCATCTGCTTGCATTAATGCTACTTTGCCCTTAGTATCTGAAATAACAAATCAGATCTTAACTAACCAGCTTCTTACACATCTACAGCTGGAGGTAACACTGGCTCATCTTTTAGGCAAATATGTTGTGCTGTATGTCTGCACTGAAAACAAAGGAACAAAGCAAAGATGGATATCCCAAGGTTTAATTCTCCTAAGGGCTATGAAGCAGAAGAAATGGATTATGCTTCCTCCTGATTGTAAGGCAGAGTACTGCTCCACCAAGAAGCAAACATAATTTTGGGTTAGTAGTTGAGCAATTGAAGGCTGTCCCCACATCTTGCGGGCCTTTGGCAGGCTAAGCATCACTGTCCTTATAGTTATTCCAGCTTTGCCAGCCCAAGAAAGAGAGGATCTAGCTCCTAGTACAGGAATGCAGGAGCAAATTATCTGCTGTTGGAAGCAAGGACAAGTGTGTTGGCTAGAAGGAAGTTCTGGCTGTTTTAACCAGCTGAAGATTTAGCTCTGTGCTGTACTTTTCTTCATGTGGCAGGGAACTGACAACACAGTGAAGAGAGGTTACACAGCAACTTAGCAGTCACCTTAAGAGAATGACAACTTATTTTTCAGGCTACAGTGGAGATCTCCAGGGACCTTGGAACAGTAAGGTAAGGACAACCCTTTCCCCACTGCTGACAGTGATGCTTGTTCCTGTACATGCATATATATATTATCATTTCTGTCAGAAGTCAAATTATGTTATATTTCCAGCTAACACTGATGTTACACTTCCTTCTGAAGACAAATACTGTCTCTCAAAAGCACTCTGTGTCCTGGCCAAAAAGCAGTCATGTGAGGCAGCAGCAGCGGGAGGCTGAGGGGAACAAAGAGGAGCCTGGCTCACAGAGCTCTTTCAGAGCAGTCTTTCACTTGGCCAAGGAGTTCGGCAGCCTGCCTGCGCCTTCTTTGAGCCCCGCACCTCTCACACAGCACTGTGCCTGTTGCTGCGTGGGCCAGAGTAACCTTCTTTGTATGGGACACACATATTTGCAGGACAAATGTGGTCTCTGGACAAGAATAGGTAAGGAGGAGAGGGATGGAGCATGTCTCTTGAAGGATGGAGGTTGTTTCCCCAGCAAGTGCCAGGAGCAGCTCTGCAGCCTGAAAGACAGTCAGTGGAGAAGGTCTGATGATGTGGATATATATATGTCTGATATGTGTCTTATATTTAGCACACAGATGTACGTATACATGCATGACTCCAATTTGAGTCTAGAAGAAAATTCTTCACGATTAGAACAATTAAACATTGGAATAATCTCCCAAGGGAAGCAGTCAATTGCCCTAAATTGGATGGGTTTAAGACCCAGGTTGACAGGCTGCTGGGACATCTAATTTAAACTCTATTTTAACTTGATAGGTTGAATGAGATGATCCTTGAGATCCCTTCTGACCTGGTATTCTATGTGTTTATTTTTGAATGTGTGTATTTTTGATGCATACAGGTGTGTGTATATGCACACACACTCATATATACTGACATGGATATAGTAGTTAATCATATTGACTGTATATGACCATTTTTATCAGCATTTGGCAAATGAGAGTCTTTGCTTCAGCCACAGTGCCATAAAAATACCACTTGCAGGGTATCCCTGATATCTTGGGTCAGGTATCACAGTATCACAGTAATGGTGAGGCTGGAAAAAACCTTAAAGATCATCCAGTCCAACCTAAATCCAACTAAACCAAGTAAACCTAACGTCTAACATCTAGATCATGCCACTCAGCACTTCATCCAGACTAACTTTGAACACCTCCAGAGATGCTGACACAACCACCTCCGTGGGCAGCCCATTCCAAAACTGGATCACTCTTTCAGTAAAAACCCTTTTCCTAATGTCAAGTCTAAACCTTCCCGATGGAGCTTAATACTATGACTCATTGTCCTGTCTCCAGTGTCCAGGGAGAAAACACTGACCCCTCGTCTGATGACAACCACCTTTTAGATAGTTATAGACAGCAATAAGGTCCTACCTGAGCCTCCTCTTTTCCAGGCTTATCACTTTTCCTGCTTATCACTTTGAAATGGGACAAATCCAGTATGTCAGGATGGTACAGTTGCCTTTTAATTAGCTATGTGTCTGCTATTAGCTGGGTCTAGTGGCTGGGGCTTGTGCGTATTCGGGGGATTTTCTGTACCATTAATGAGCACTGCCATGTGGATCCCAACAAGGCGACTTTCTGGTAGGTAATGAAGGTTTGTAAAGGGCAGAGGCATAATCATGAGGTTCATGCTGGGTTTCACTGCTAAGGTGGATCTGGACAGAGAGGAGCACAGAAGGGGTCTTGACAGTTAGCTAGACATACACTGGGAGAAAAGAAGAGAACATGGATGGCCAATTACAGCCAATCCCCTCGGAAAAGTCCTCCTGCTGCTTTGAGTGGCCAGTTACTGCTCCAGCATGTTTTCTGTCTGGCAACAACTGCCAAAATCTGACCAGCTCTTATCACCCCTCCTCAAGCCTGCAGGGTCCTGCTCCACCCTGATTCCATCTGGGGGCCCCTCCAATCCCTTTATTTTCCCTCCACTTGCTCCTCTCAGTTGTTTTCTCTCTTGTCATCAAGTGTCTCCCTAATCTCCTTTCTTCCTTGCCCATCTGTCCAGGGCTCTCAAACACTTTCTCACTGGCACAGAGCTGGCCTCCTTGCTCTTGCTGTCTTTCTGCTTGCAGTCTGCTTTGGCTGAGTCCTGGACAGAAGTCTAAAAGGGAGGTGTTCGAAGTGGCCAGATCTAGGGCTTGAAAAAGCAACCATCTTGAAAACAAATGTGCTCTTTACTGAATACTGCTCAGGTTTTTATCTAGACCTACAGGTTCAAAATACACTGATGGTCCATTAATTTATTGAAATCTATCAAGTCTGCTAGAGATTAGAACATTTGAAGAAGTGAAAAGTCCCAGTCACTGTTACTAAGAAGTGTTTTTCAATATTACTCTTAACAACGTGAAAAGGAAAGGCTGTGGTGACTAGATTCAAGCAATTTAGGGAAAGAGATCCATGCAAGGATAGCCTGCAATATTCCTACTTAGGGAAATGTTAGTGGACCCTCAAAGCTTTCATTGGAAACCATTTTAATTCAAGAGTGTATGGGAAGAATTGGGCTAGGCCATTTTCCATGGCCTCTTTCAGAATCCCATGGTGACTCCTGAGACAAAGCTCCCTCCATCTGCCAGGTGCTCTCCTTTTGGCAAAGACTGTAGATACCCTCGAGGACCTGCCCATCCAGAGAGCCAACAAACCAGCCCTTTTTTGAAAAGAGTTTTAGTCTTATTTGAGACCAGACTGTCTGGACTGCAGCTGGACAGGGCTGCTGTTAGGCTGTTGTGTGCTCAACCCATTCCTTTCTGCCTTTGCTCTCTTGATCTGTTGCCTCCCAACAACAGGGCTTGGAAAAACCCAGAGAATCTTTCTGATGTGTGACTTACATCAAGATATCAAAAAGGTTGAAGAGAACTTGGAGTGAATCAAGAAGGGTGTACCTGTGTGTGTCTTAGTTCTCAATTTATCTTTAAGGGTGGTGAAGGAAAGAGGGTGTTTTAGGTTCAGTTACAATGGAGAGTTATATGTGCTCTTTACTCAGCACTGCGTGCTGTAGCATAAACCTCCTGACCCCTGGGGAACTGCTGCTGTTGTGATAATGAGCAGACACTATGAGTTAATGCTTGTAATAACATTTTGTATGGTAAAAGATTTGCAGGGTTTACAACTTTGAACCTGTTATCCTATACCAGATGAATACAATTGTATTTACCCAAGTGATTATGAGGGCACTTCTCTTGTGATAGGCAACTTTTCTTGTATGAATGATTAAACAGTTCTGACTAATTTAACTGTCATTATACTTTTTAAGGAAAGAAGTCTAACAGATCTCAGGCAGAGATTTCAGACACTTAACCTTATAATCTGATTAATTAATAATGAAGTTCTAGTGGTTTGAAAGACTGGTGATTCTACGTTAACTGAGATCACAGGTATTGCAAGAGCTGCAGAACTGTTTCTTATGAACCTCCACAGTGACACTTGCCACTTCTGCTTGTTTTGCCTCTCAGATTTTTTTTAAATCCTCTGGGTTTTCAATGATAAGACTGATAATGAGTCTGAATTTTGTTTGCTGAGTTGACCATCATAAAGAAACCCTCTGAAATCTTGTTTAACTGTATACTGAGGAGTAAATGTTTAAAAATGTTAGTCTGTATAGAAATATCCTAAACTTTATTACTAATTGTTCCTTTATTAGGGGAGCATCTGAGAATAGGTGAAGATCAGAGCCCTGTTTTGCCAGAGGTACTGGAAACATAAAGTCAGTGGCACTTCCATGCATGAGCAGATTAAAGTTGGGAGTTTTTTTTCTATGTGAGTTTTGCTTTTAGTGGGGTTTGGCGTGAGTAGCCAATCTAGCTATGACAAAAGGGCTGTCAAGAGCATCTGGAGCTATTACTTCTTGGTTGCTTTGTCTTGACTTTAGACTTAGTAATGTTGAGTCCAGTTTCAAGTCAGTACATCAGGGTTTATGCATGTAGATATTTTTTAATCAGTAAATTCACAGAATCTTTGGAGATGGAAGAGTCTTCAAGAGATCATCAGGTCCACACCCCTGCCAAAGCAGGACTGCCTGAAGTGCATTATGCAGGGCTGCATCCAGGTGGGATTTGAGTATCTCCATAGAAGGAGACTCCACAGCCTCCCTAGGCAGCCTGTTCCAGGGTTTTGTGACTCACACTGTAAAGATGTTTTTCCTTATTTCTAAATGATACCTCCTGTGTTACAGCTTGTGCCCATTGCTCTCCATGCCTTACCTACCACTGGACACCATACTTCCTACAGCCACCCTTAATATATTTATAGGCATGGGTCAGGTCTCTTCTCATTCTTCTCTTCTCAAGGCTGAACAGTCCCAGCTGCCCCAAAGTTTTTTCATTAGACAGATGTTCCAGGCCCTAAATCTTCTTTGTTGACCTCTGTTGGACTCTCTCCAGTAGTTTCCTTTCTTGAACTGGGGCGAGGAGAACTGGACACAGCACTCCAGCAGGGCAGAGGAGAGTGGGAGGGTGGCCTCTCTAGACCTACTGGCCACATACTTCTTAATGCACCCCAGAATACCATTGGCCTTCTCAGCAGAGGGGGCACACTGTTGGCTCATGGTCNCCCCAAAGTTTTTTCATTAGACAGATGTTCCAGGCCCTAAATCTTCTTTGTTGACCTCTGTTGGACTCTCTCCAGTAGTTTCCTGTCTTGAACTGGGGCGAGGAGAACTGGACACAGCACTCCAGCAGGGCAGAGGAGAGTGGGAGGGTGGCCTCTCTAGACCTACTGGCCACATACTTCTTAATGCACCCCAGAATACCATTGGCCTTCTCAGCAGAGGGGGCACACTGTTGGCTCATGGTCAGCTCAGTGTTTACCAGAATTCCAAGATTTTTATCTTCAGGGTTACTCTACAGCAGGTCTACCCCTAACCAGTATTGATATGTAAGGTTGTTCCTTCCCAGGTGCAGAACTTGCTCCTGTTGAACCTCATTAGGTTCCTCTTTGCTCAACATTCCATCATGTCTAGGTCATGCTGGATGGCAGCACAGCCCTTTGATTTGTCAACCACTCCTCCCAGCTTTGTATCATCAGCAAACTGGCTGAGGATACACTCTGTCATCTCACCCAGGCTATGAATCTGTTGAACAAGACGGGACTGACCCCTGGGGAACATTACTGGTCATAGGTCTTCAACCTGACCCTACAACAACAGTAGCAACTCTCTCAGTTCTGTCACACAACTAGCCCTTGACTTACCTTTCCATCCACTCATCTAACGTGCACTGCATGGTTTTCCTAATGGAGCTGTTATGAGAGACAGTGTTGAAGGCCTTGCTGAAGTCAAGGTAGACAACATTTTCTGCTCTCCCCACATCCACCCAGCCAGATATAACATCATAAGAAGCTATCAGATTAGTAAAGCATGATTTCTCCTTGAGGAATACAAGCTGACTCCTCCCAATAACTTTTCTTGGTGGTTAAAGATGGCATCCAAAAGAATTAGTTCCAGACTTTTTCCAGGGAGAAAGATGAGATTAACTGGCCTGTTGTTTCCTTCTTATTCTTCTTGAAAACTGGAGTGGCAATGGCCTTTCTCCTGTCCTCAGGCACTTGTCCTGTTCTCCACAGCCTTTCAAAGATGATGGAAAGTGGCCTGGCAATAACATCTGCCAGCTCTCTCAGCACTCATGAGTGCATCCCATTTGGACCCATGCATTTAGGGATGTCCAGATAAGTTGAGAGCTCTCTAACCCAATCCTTTTCTACCCAGGGAGTCATCTTCCCTGCAGACCTTGTATCTTACCTTCAGGGCTCAAGATTCTTGAGGGCTGGCTTTAGCAGTGGAGACCAAAGCAAAGCTGGCATTCAATAACTCCACCTTCTCCGTGTCTTCCAAGACTTCTGACTCATTGAGTTCATTTTCCTATAAATAGCTTAGTAAAGAGTCTAAGATGTTAATGAGTTAATTCTTCAGCTCTGATGGTTGTGCTCAAATTGGTTTCCAGTCCTGGTATTTGTCAGTCTTTGTGCTTCCCCGGTAGATTTGCAAGGTATGTTTCACAGATTCATTGAATGGTTCAGGTTGGAAGGGACCTTGAAGATCATCAGTTTCAACCACCCTATCATGAGCAGGGACATCCTTCACTAGATCAGGTTGCTCAAGGCCCCATCTAGTCTGGCCTTGAACACTGCCAGGGAGGGGGCAGCCACAACTTCCCTGGGCAACCTGTTCCAGTGTCTCACTGGAAGAATTTCATTCTGACTTCCAGTCTAAACCTCCCCTCTTCCAGCTTGAAACCATTACCACTGGTCCTACCACTCCAAGCCCTTGGAAACAGTCCCTCCACAGATTTCCTGTAGCCTTCTTCAGGTACTAGAAGGCCACTTTAAGATCTCAGCTGAGTCTCCTCTTCTTCAGGCTGAACAGCCCCAACTCTCTCAGCCTGTCCCTATAAGAGAGGTGCTCCAGCCCTCCAGTCATCTTTGTGGCCCTCCTCTGGACACATTCCAACAGTTCAATATCTTTCCTGTGTTGAGGGCTTCAGAACTGCATGCAGTACCTGGATGAGGCCTCACAAGAGCAGAGTAGAGGGGGAAGATCAACTCCCTTGACCTACTGGTGTTATTTCTCTTGATGCAGCCCAGGATGCGGTTGGCTTTCTATGCTGCAAGTGAACGTTGCCAGCTCATGCTGAGATTTTTTTCACCAACACCCCCAAGTCCTTGTGCTCAATGCTGCTCTCAATCTGTTCCCTACCCAGCCGGTATTTGTGTCTGGGATTGCCTCAACCCAGGTGCAGTACCTTGCACGTGGCCTTGTTGAATCTCATAAGGTTGGCACTGGCTCACCTCTCAAACCTCTCCAGGGCCCTGTGTGTCCACCACACAGCACGGCTTGGTGTCATCGGCAAACTTGCTGAGGGGGCACTCAGTGCCAGTGTCCATATCACCCACAAAGATGTTAAACTGAGTTGGTCCCAGTACTGACCCCTAAGGGACACCACTTGTCACTGCTCTCCATTTTGACTTTGAGGTGCTGACCATAACTCTTTGAGTGCAACTGTCTGGCTAGACGGTTATTATCCATCCAATTCATTATCCAGCAATGTTACTTGGTTCCTGGTCCCAGGCCTATGGTAGTCAGGGGATGACACTCTTCTTGTCAGTATAATTCAATTAATTCTTTTCAAACAAACATTTAATGAAACCTATGTAGTCTTGGTTTCTTATTGACATTACAAATGGAATTAGTCCTGGACTAATGGAAATAGTTCAGGGCAGAGTCTATGCCACGATATCTTGAAGTCTCAGTAAGAAGTGTAATCTGAAGCACAATAGTTTTAAAATCCCACTGAGTTTGTTACATGTTGGATCATGGTCAAAGTTTATGATGACTCACGTACTTTTGGTATCACCAAGGGACTAATTCTGAAGTCCCTAATAATTAGTAATAATGATTCACAGAAGAGACAGAAAGAGGTGGTCAAAGGTGAGATGAATCATGCTGCCAGTGAAGCTCCATTTTGCTACTTATCCAACTCTTCCTGAGCCTTGGGGCTTTCCTCTTTTGGAGAAATAACAATATTCTGAAAAGTAGCTGTGAGAATGGCTTCAGGGTTCAGAGTCTACATTTTTAAACTATCAAAAGCATCCTGCTCTTGTTTAAACTTGTATTTTCTCTCCTCATTGCCAATCATAAATACACCTATGGTTCTATATCTTTGTACATTAACGCCAAACAGAATGTGACTTGTTTACTGTTGACTGCCAGTGTTGCACACTGCTGGCTACCAGAGTTGTTCCTCCAGTGGTGTACAGAATTTGCTGCAGTGTGGAGTAGGTGGAGAAGTACCTGGGTCTGTGTTAGCTGCTATCCCTCTGCTGTGTTTCCTCCCTATTCTACATTTTCATCCCTTTATTAAAGGGGTTTCTGGCCAAATTGTGACCTCCATTGCATGTGCTGTTTAGCTATAGGTTAGCTCCCACTGCAAAGGCCTTTGCTAACATTAGATGAACTTAAAATCTATTGAAGTTCCATGACCTTTGAAGTCCTTATGGGAGTCCTACATCAGTGTCCTGGGAAACAGGAGCCAGATAAACATTTTTGCACATGGAAGGGACATCATGCTCATCCTTTAGTTCAAGCTGTGCTATGACCTCCTCCTAAAGCAGCAGCACTTCCGTGTGCTCACTACAAAGAACTACAAAGTAATAAATACAGATTTTTCAAGATGTTGTACAAAAGCAGATGAGATGGCACGAGGAAGGAGATGTGCAGTGCTGGTTGATTGTAAGCTGACTAGCGCAATAGCTCATAGCATACTTCATACAAGTATTCCTCATACAAGGAAATGATAATGAGTGAAGGAACGACTATACACCCAGTTTTCAGGTGAACTATGTAGCAAGGCTTGAGGAACTATCTAAAGTAAGGTCTTTGCAGAGCACTTCCCTTTCCCTCAAAATACGTCTCATAAGGCTGTATAGTGAAATACCTCCTGCAGTAAAAAAATATCCTTTAGGGAGTTCAATTGCAGTATTATGAAAAATACCACATATTCTTCTAGCAAGTAGAAGTATAAAAGATTTCATAATAAAATATTTACAAGCTCTGTGATTATTAGTGGGCAATACTGAGTCATCATTTTCATTATTCCAATTTCTGAGAGGGTGGGAGGTTTTTCTTCAGCCTCTGCCTTGGAATATTAACAGTCTTTTCAGATTGTTTAAAAAAGGTTTAAGCATGTGTAATGGGACCTAGTTTGTGATTATGGAAATGAGCCCAACGTGCAGAGAAGACTGGATTTTAAGAAGAACCTTGTAATTGGAAATTTGAGATTTCTTGCCTGAGGCATTGGGAGGCTGCTGTGGCAAATTGTGGTACTTGAATTGCAAAATTATAAGCAAGGTTTTTTTGTTGTCCTGCAAACAGAAGGCATTTGGAGTCTCCAGTTTTGGGTTTCCAGCTCCTCCTTTTTGTTCACACAGCAGCCATCTTGCTCTGGGAACATGGTGAATTGAGAGAGAGAGTGGTACCTCAAGGATCAGTGGAAGGAGGGTTTCATCTGAGCAATGGAGTTCACATGAATGGAGAGAGTTTGTTCCTTGTTTGTGGCCATAAGAATTTATGTTCTGGAAATGAAGGACTAGCTTGGAGCACATGGAACAGAAAACTGGACTTTAAAATACTGTTGACACAGGGACATGTGCATGGACTGAATGGGCTCCATGTTCCAACAAGCAGCAAGAGCTGTTAGAAGTCTTTTCCCTTTGAGGGGTTGGAGATTGCAGTTTAGCTCAGTTATATAAGACTATGTGATTAATCTCCATGTGTCCCTGTCCTGGGTTATAGAAGCAAGAAGTTTGTATTCTATTTTCATCTGTTATTGGGAAGCTGTATGGTTTTATTTTGGTAACTTCAGGAGGGTGGGGGAGTGAATGCCTCGGTACCGGCTTGATTGTTAAAACCAGGCGAGGTTAAATATCGTTAAGTACCCCCCTGATGACCCCATCTCCTCCCATTGTGAAAAATCTACCTGGTATCGGGAAAGCAGGGATGGAAGCGGGAAAGGCCGTGCCGCTGGGCACATACCGAGAGTCAGAGAAAAGGAATTATATTTTTTCCTTTAAGTATCTTTAACGAGTCATGAAGACCCCCATCTCCTGCCCATTGTTGGAGACTTCACAACAGTGGCAGGACACTGAACTCCCCGTGCCAAGCTGCACGTACTGGAACTATAGAAAANAATGGGCTCCATGTTCCAACAAGCAGCAAGAGCTGTTAGAAGTCTTTTCCCTTTGAGGGGTTGGAGATTGCAGTTTAGCTCAGTTATATAAGACTATGTGATTAATCTCCATGTGTCCCTTTGCAGAGTTTTTATGTGAGGTGAATTAAATGCATCTTATTGTTTTTTACACAAACTGAGTTAGTTTTGGATTTTTGCCTGCAGTTTAGAAGTGGTTTTCAAACTCTCCTTGTACTGTATTTGTTTCAGCCCATTTGGGTTGTTTTGGCATTGATTGATGTTTAGTTTATGTATTTCCCTCCCATTTTACCCTCTTGTTCCACCTGGAGTGATTTAGCAGCAATGCTGGTGGATGAGTGGGGAGGTTGTTGGCAAGAAGTTTTTGAGGAAACACAGATGTCATGCACAAGGTGGGATTGTGAAAGAGGTCCTGGAAAAAAGAAGGGGTGGAGAAGGGAAGGCCAGATGCCAATGTGACATGGTCTGTGTATTTCCATTTTGGCTCTGCATATTGCACTTGCAGCCTCAGCTGCCTGAGTGCCTGGACTCCATGCTGGCTTTGATTTTCCTCTGTGACTGCAGCCTTCCTGCTGGACCCAGTTGCTCCAGGCCCATATCCCTTTGCACCCACCGTGTCAGTTCCAAGCCCCTCCCCCTGACCCAGCACTTCGCTATTGCCGCTGGCCTGGCAGCTATCCAGGCTGAGCTTGGCTGTATTATTTCTTCGTACATTAATTCCTTCTCCTCTTGTACCCTCTTTCTTCTCATTATCCCTCTTATTTTCTCCCATTAAAGTTACAGCATTTTACTCCAGTCTCCTGATCTCTTATTCTAAAATTCTCCCATTAAAAAGAGTCTGCTCTGTGAGGTTTCTGCCTGTGGCCCTAAAACCAGGACACCATTAGTACATTAACTAAATTAATTGGTTGATTTAATCTCAAGATTAAACCCTTGTCAGAGCTACCTGAGGAAGTTAGAGCTCTTTTACAGAAAAAGTAATAATATACTCTAGGATTAAGTCTTAGAAAGCAGGACAGAGTAGGAAAAATTTAATTTCTAAGTCTGGGAACTACTAAGAGGCATTAGAAAGAAAAATTAGTTAAAAGTTTTCCTGTTTCTTTTCATCAGAAACCTTTCCTTTGTAACCATCTTGGAAAAAGATTTTTTTTGAACTTTCATCTTCTTCTGGAATGTCAACCTCTGAGCCTGCAGGAAACTTGTCTGTTTCAAATGGCTCAGCACAATTATGAATTAAAAAATAAACCAGACCAAACCACCATTCCAAACCCTGTCCCTTTAATTAATGATACTTCAAAAATATTTTCTTACAGACAGTTGAAATTAATTTTTAACTATTGCTTCCCCAACGTGAGTGACAGTCTGTTTCTTCTCTGTTCTGTAGACTGGAAAATAATAGATTAGTTGTTATCACTGTTGCATGCTACCAACAGTTGGCACCTAGGTAGCAATGCCCATGACATGGGCATCCACGTGCATTTCTGACATTCAAAGAGTTTTAATTAAATATGAGAGGTATGGCAATTAAAGAGAAGATCACGCAAGGTAATTGTCACGGTTTGAACTCGATAACTCCAGTAACTGTAATAGGTAAGAATTTTCCATTGCACTTTCTCCTTTACAATGGATGTATCTGTTTTGCTTAGGAGAGAGTTTAAGTGTTGCTGGCCTGACATAAGACATGACCTATTTTCCCTGCAAGGAGAATATCCTGCACACAAGTCACATGTGTCTTCTGATCACAGGATGAGCCAACACTGCTAAGTCTTCCATAGCGGCCACTGTAGGACACTTTCCTACACTAAATTTCTCTAGTGTCATATCAGGGCCAGTTTCCAGTGGGAGGGATTGCATTCCTCATTTGACTAGAAAAATGCTGAGAAAGGAAGGAGGGCATTCACAAGTAGAAGTCAATGTTGCAGAGTCTTTTTTTTAAAAAAAACAATTAAACAGAGGAAGAATTATATGATTTCTACCAAATAGCAAGACAATACCTATGCTTACGCAGCAGTTTTCAGATTCAGATGACGCAGACCCTGCAGCCCATTCATGCAAGTTATCGGGACAGTCTGGCGACAGTGAGTTTGCACTTCTGCTATCAGCCTTTCCTAGAAGTCGTTGGGTTCACCTTATGGTTTGAGTTCACTTATGAGGTGGCTAACAACCCTTAAGAATTTGCTCTTTGTATGTAAAGATGAATTGTATACCCTGAACTCTTTTAATCTCTGGAAGCTATAAATGCTTGTATGTCGTTGGTGTACATGTTGCTTTTGCAAACAAGGCCCATTCAGTTCTCACCTTTAGCAAAGACTTGAGCCTCTCGCCTATCTTCATCCACAGCTTCCTAGAACAGAAGATGCCTCTGAGGCCCAGACAGTGTCTGCTTAGTCCATTCCTACTTCTCATAGGTGCCATTCCCCAGCACCCTGAATGAGATCAACCTCTCACACTATGGACAAAAAAGAAGCCATTTGCTTAAGGGTCTCAGTCATCATAACTGGTCTGTTTGTCTCATTTTACAGCTGATTTTCACCAGAGCTGCTGAACACAGTTCTTGAAAAGGCAATAGCAAAGTCACTATCAGAGCTGGTGGGGTGGCTGGCATTTCACACCTCTCAAAAACATATCTTTTCGGGTGAGATGATCTGCCTTTGATTTATTTTTTTTTTGTATCTTTTTAATTTTTAAAGGTTTGGGTGTTTTTGTGTTTGAGATGCTATCAGTTTTGTTCTTTGCTATCAGTTTGGAGTGTTGCATGCTCAGGTACACAGTGAGTGTGATTCTTAGGGGATAAGTGTCATTACCTTAATTGAAAAGAGAACAGCTAGAAAAAGGCAGGGTTTCTACCCCATGGATGAATGAGGAAACCCATCTCCAATTGCATGAGCTGCAGTGCTGGCAGGTGGGGCACTCAGATCTCTCCTCTGTCAGGGACCTATCAGGATATGTTGCGGGCAGGGAAGGGATACAGGGGATGGATAAATCTTGTATAGAAAGACCATTGCCCTTTTGCACTAAGTGTACATAGTAACAGGGGGGTGGGAAAGGAATCCATAGCCTCCAAGACATGCCTGCATCATTTGCTGTACAAGAGCTCTAGAAATCTCCTTTCTCCGAAACAAAAACCTGAAGTTACCTATGAAGTTACCTTAAAAGGTGGGTTTGGGTGGCTTAATAAACTCATGCAATGATAAGATTTGCCTTGGTTTAATGCTTGCCTGTGGTATGACAGTCTGCACAGGGCTGGTGATGGGTACGTGCTTCAAGGAAGCAGCCCTGCTCTGGGCTGTCTTGCGTGGCTTCTGTTTGTCAATGTGAGCAGCAGCCAGTTTGGGAGTTTGTGAGAGCCATGAGTGGTTCATTGCAAATTATTGTGGCTGTGAGGTGGACAAGATTCTTAAGCATGGTTTAACTCCTAGAAATGGGAAGCTTTATGCCCTTGTGATGCTCAGCCAGTGACACTAATTTTTGTGCTTTACAGTTCTTAAACTGTGAATTTTACAAGATGAGGAGCTACTGCCTGTTTAATGAATTTTCACTGCTTTGTCAATCCTAATGATACTTTATTTTGTCAGAAAAGCCTCTCATTTATTGCAGGGGGCTTTAGAATTAAATTTATATCTCACTTTTTCTTCTTTCTTGATTTTCTCATTTACCTTTGTGGCTGGGTTGCATCAATCTTCTGCTCCAAGGTTGATTTTAATTGCAGATGTAAAATATCTTAAAGAAGCAAGTCAAATAATTCACTCTGATAAATCAGGGGATAAATATTCATTAGCTAACTGAGCTGTGTCAGAATCACTAATGCTCCACAACAGCAGTAAGGCGTGTTGGTACTGACATTGTTGTGACTGGCAGGAATATGGATGCTCGCGCAGAGAGTGGCCTGTAGTCCTATGGAAACGAGCCCTCTGGTGTTGCTGCTTGGCACTGCAGGAAGGCCAGTGAAGGAATAATGATAAACATGGCTTAATACTATGGAAAAACCAAGAAAACTAACAAAAATTAGAGACGGGCACCTTTTCTTAAGTTTTACAGTCGGCAAGGGATTTCAAGCTTGTTATGAGAAGTGATAAGCATCACCAAAATGCTAATGACTTTTGCAAAACTCTTTAAAGGACTTTTGTTTAGATTTTTAAAACATTGAAAAAAATGAGATTGTTTTATGTATTATCATAAGTATTGCCTCTTCAGGAGAGAGAAAAAAAATGAATATTTCTAAAGTAACTTCTAAATATTCAGAAAAATATACCTGTTGTGATTTCTTCGGGGAGAAGGCATAAGTATTTTATTGAAATGACTTTTTGCTTTTGTCAAGCTTTTTCTAGAGGTTTACAGACACTTTTCAAGAGGAGATTCAAACAACCTACAATCAAGAAGCAAAGTCAGGCTTTGTGGTCTAACACACACTGCAGGCATCATTCACTTCTCAGCCAGAGATATCCTGTGCTTTTCATTGCTATCATCACTCAGCCCTTGCACGTCCTTTTAAGAGCAAAGCATAAAAGATGAAGCCTGCTGGTCCCACTAACACGGAATTGTGTGCTAAACACATTGTGTGTTCTGCTTGTGTAAGGAAATACACAAAATGCCCAGGCAGTGTTTGATGGAGGTGTCTCAGTTTTCTTTACCTGTCCTGAAGAAGTAATTTATAATTACTATTTTATTTCTGCTGCTGTGACAAATTTGTTTAGAGCAGTTGTGGCAGCCCCTGCAGCAAGATTGTTTTTGTGAGTGATACATCACTCCACGCTTTCCTGTGGGTTCAACACTCTAATCCTGCATTTGCAATAAGTGTTCCCTTATGTAAGTATAAACATTTGACAACTTTTGGGTAGACCTTTAGGTGACACTATGCCACCACTGGAGGACAGCTTCTGTTGTCTGATTGATAGAAGAGGTGTTCATAGATACTACTGAAATCCGGTTTCTTCCCCAGATCCTCAATCTCACTCAATGGGGAGCTCCCAGCAGTCAGTGGAGCCTGTTCCACCATGTGATCCATAAGCCCCCATCCTGTTTCTCATCCAGCTCTTACTGCAACACGGCTGGGTGCCTGGTCAAGGTCAGACCTGTTCTTGTCCAAGTCATACAGCCACATCATGAGCAGTGTTGTTCAAGGAAAGAGTTTAAAATATTTTTAATTCTGGATGGGTCTGTTTTCTGGCTTTTATTGAGAGGTGCCAGTCAGGCAGATAGTGATACTGTCATTCTGTTTTGTGTGACTGTGTAGAAGGTCTGTGTGTACAATCTGTGATGCTCAGGAATTGTGCTTGTCCATACTGCTGCTACATGAAGCTTCGCTAGAGGATATCCATCCTTAGATGTGTATTGCTGCTGCTGTGTATAACCTACAAATATCTTTATTCTCCAGATACATTCTTGTGCTCTGTCATTGAAGAGTCTTCTCTCTATATTTGGATACTATCTGAATAAGGAGATTTTGATAGGAATTAGGAAGAAAAGGAGGGTTTAGCACCTTTGGAAGAAGGGCCAGGCAACTCAGGAGGAGTACAGTGATCTTGTCAAGTTATACAGAGAGAAAATTCAAAAGGCAAAAGCTCAACTGGAACTCAACTTGGCTGTTGACATAAAGAACAACAAAAAAAGTTCCTACAGGTCCATCAACAATGAAAAGAGAATGGGCAATGGTGAACAGTACAAATCCCCCCTAATCCAGGAAGAAGTAGTTAATGATCTGCTTCTTCACCTAGATGCTCATAAGTCTATGGGGCTGCATAGCATTCACCACCTCTCTCCATCATGTTTCAACAATCCTGATCAACAGGGGAGGTCCCAGATGACTGGAAGGTGGCTGCTGTGATACCCACCTACAAGAAGGGCCGGAAGGAGGATTTGGGGAACTACAGGCCTGTCAGCCTGACTTTGGTACCAGGGAAGATCATGGAGAGGATCATCTTGAGGGAGCTCTCAGGGCAGTTGCAGGGCAGCCAAGGGATCAGGGCCAGCATGGGTTTATGAAAGGGAGATCTTGCTTAACCAACCTGATCTCTTTCTGTGACCATGTGGCTCACCTTTTCGATGGGGGGAAGGCTGAGGATGCTGTCTGCTTGGGCTTTAGGAAGGCTTTAACACAGTGTCTCACAACATTCCTCTGGAGAAACCAGCAAATCATGGTAGAGATAAATGTACCCTTCACTGGGTTAAAAACCAGTTGGCTGGCCCTTCCCAGAGAGCTGAGAATAGTGGGGTGAAGTCTAGTTGGTGGTCGGTCACAAGCAGGGTCCCTCAGGGCTCAGTTTTGGGGCCGATCTTGTT
>VZRI01000302.1:151396-164662 GCA_013397515.1 Upupa epops
CAGCAGGAGAAGAGAAGTTCTTGTGCCCTTGTACTCAGCCCTTGTGAGGCCTCATCTTGAGTACTGTGTTCAGTTCTGGGCCCCCCACTATAGGAAAGGCATGGAGATGCTGGAGTGTGTCCAGAGCAGAGCTACCAAGCTCGTGAGGGTTTAGAGAAGCAGTTGTATGAGGAGAGGCTGGGGGAGCTGGGCAGGTGTAGTTTGGAGAAAAAGAGGCTGAGGGGGGAACTCCTTGCCCTCTGCAACTACCTGAAGGGAGGTTGTAGAGAGGTGGGCATTGGCTTTTTCTTCTTGGTAACTGATGACAGAACCCGGGGCAATGGTCTAAGTTGAGGCAGAGGAGCTTTAAATTGGACCTTAGGAAGAAATTCTTTACAGAAAGAGTGGTGAGGCACTGAAACAGCCTTCCCAGGGAGGTGGTTGGGTCACCGTCCCTGGAGGTGTTGAAGAAGAGTGTAGACAGTGCTTGTGACGTGCTGGAGTGGCAGGCATGTAGAGGGTTGGTCTGTCTTTTTCGATCTATCAGGTGTTTAGGATTTTGTTGGTGTGGGTATGGTTGGACTTGTTGATCTAGGAGGTCCTTTACAACCATGATTATCCTGTTATCCTGTGACTTCTCTACCACGTATTTTTGCAAACTTCTGCAGTAGTATTAGTTGCCTTGCTGAGCTATGCAACCCGAAGTAATCAAAGTTAATATGTTAATTCATGTAATGACATGTTCGCATTATGGAACAGGGTATGTGGGCTAATGATGCCCAATCTCTATTCTTTCAGCACTTGAGTTGTATGTAGTCTACAGGAAGTGAAAGCAATTTATGCAATTATCTAGATCATCTGAGCAATCAGACCTGACAGACCATGGTTTTCAGGGTAGTGCTGTTAGAGACCTCTAACATGTTCTTAGGCAGGCAGTTGGCTCCACTAGCTTGGACACTCCATAGACCAAAAAATAACACCCACAGGGTTTTCCTGCTGTTAAGAGTTTTTGATGGGTTGTTTGTGTGTTTTTTGATTTTTTTTTTAATTATAGGTCATGCCCTTGCAGTGAACTCAGAGTGCAGTTCAACTTTGTCATTGGCAATCGTGAGATTCTGCCCTGCCTTCTAAAATCATGTCAACGTCAATGTCTAATGCTTCCAAAGGTTGTCAGAAAGTGGACCTGATGTGGGGATTTTGAAGCACTGTTAAAGGTTTGGCTTTAGGTACAAAAATCAGTTTAGTTCCACATGTTCTTTTTAGAAGTCTTGGCAAATATTCTCACTGAACAAGAGCACTCATTTGCAAGGCTGAGGGTGAAAAGCTGTAACACATTTCTGAGTGCAGGTGACAATCCAGTCTTTGAAGTGTTCACAGTGCTCAAACTACTGGGGTATTGGAAGAACTGTATATGAAAGTAACAGGCTTAGGATAGAGAAGTTTGGAAGAGCAGCCATGTAGGTAACTGAAAGGACTCCAGGAAATAGACTCAGTTTGGGCTAAGCTTTAGCTGAATGAGGCATGACTAATAGGATTTTGAACAAAACATTTTTAGAATCTGCTGAAAACATTTATTTTCCTTGAGGGAAATCGAACATTTGCAAGTTTTTCACTAATTCTGAACTAAAGTTCACTGTCTCACATTTAGTTTACATGGAGGGAAACTGCATGCAATTCATTTTGGAAACCTTGCTAGGATTTAATCATCAGTGAATTGAACTACTTAGGTCATTAAGCATTCAGTTCTTCTGCCACCTCAGTGTAAAACTGGGTGCCTGCTTTTCATGTCAGCTGGGGTGAGGATGTTGGAGAGCAGAATACAGAATTAATTGGAAAATTAGCATAGATTGAATTACTGTTGTGGAAGCTGTGAGTCATTTGGATATGAAGGCTGGAAGTGTTTACTGGGGTCTGTAGCAGTGTGAAGAGCAGGCATGGCCTATAAATCCATGGGGGAGGGGAGGATATTTTGGAATGTCTTGGTTCTTGAGCTGGAGAAGAGGTGGAATTAATGCCATGGTATACCATGACATTATTAAAACTGTAGAACAGTTTGGGGTTTTTTTCTTAAAATATTTGTTCTCATGGTTTGTATTTTCAATCTAGGTATGATGTGGAGGATGACTTTCACTAATTATGTCTTAGCAGACTATTAAAGGTGTGATCATATTATTTTAATTTGGAACAGACTTTTAGTAGGGCTTGTACTGATAGGTTAAGAGGCAATGGCTTTAAACTAAAAGAGGGGAGAATTATACTAGATACAAGGAAGAAATTGTAAAACACTGGAACATGTTTTCTAGAGATGAGGTAGATCCACCATGACTGGTAACTCTCAAGACCAGGTTGGATGGGGATCTGAGCAACCACAGCTAGTTGGTGTCCCTGCTGACTGCAAGGGGGTTGCACTTAGATGACCTTTAAAAGTCTCTTCCAACCCAAAACCTTCTATCGTTCTACTCTAGGAGTCTTTTAGTTGAAAAAAGTTTTAGTTAGCTTCTGTACAGTTAACAGATGCCACCCAAAAGGTTGCAACTGAAGAGTGAAAAAAGGCTGCAATTTCTTCTGAGTCCTGAGGTTTATGTTTGGTATTTGAAAGGAGAATATCTTTATTCTCATGCAAGTCTAACCACGGTAGAGGAACTTCTACCAGTTGCCAGTGGAGACCATCATTCCACACTCACGCTTTGAGCAGAAGAGATAAGTGGTGATCCCAAGTTATCTAAGAAACATTTCAGCTGCAGATACATTACTCTGTAAGGTGATGGGCATTTTGTTTATGGTGCTAAATGTACACCTTGGGTTTTTAATGGTTTTGGGATAATCGTAGAATCATAGATTATTTCAGGTTGGAAGGGACCTTAAAGATTATCCAGTTCCAAGCCCCCTGCCATGAGCAGGGGCACCCCCCACTAGATCAGGTTGCTGAAGGCCACATACAATCTGGCCTTGAACACTTCCAGGGAGTGGACAGCCACAACTTCCCTGGGCAACCTGTTCCAGTGTCTCAGCACCCTCACTGTGAAGAATTTTCTTCTGACTTGCAGTCTAAACCTCCCCTCTTCCAGCTTGAAACCATTCCCCCTGTATGTTCTTCAGCTATTTTGGGGTGAGAACATCAATGTCTCAGCAGACTTCCTGATGCCACCACATTTTGGATGTGCAGGTCTGAAGGACAGCTGGGACTGCAACTCCCTCAGTATTCAACGAGGAAAAGAAAACCAAATTTCTGCCCTAACAGACTTTAATGGACTGCCTGCTGTTATTTAATGTGATGTTGCTAAGTTAACAATTTATCAGCTGGAAGCATCAGAGAAGATGAACATAATTTTGAAGGAGGAGAATGGTTTGGAAGTTACACTTCTAAATGTCTCTGTATGGACTTCTATTTTTTAGTGATTTCTGTCTACAGATGTAGTCATGAGGCACAGGTGTGGTAACATATTTTAACATTCTACATGGATTTTTATTTTGAGAACTGCAGAGATGTATGTAGTGAAAGGGATGATATTTTCCTGAACAGAGTAGGTGACTACATCTTAGCTTCTGGCAGTGCTTTAAGTTTGGGGACCTGTCTCAAGTAGCAATCCTCTGAGGCTCTCTGAGGAAATGTGGTGAGAGGGGAAAAGAATGGCTAATTACTTCTCATAGACAAAATATTTTTTTTGGTTAACAAGTAATAGTTGAAATTTTTATTGTTTTGCAAAATCTCACATGGTTGATCCTTTGTTCCATATTGGAATTGGACTGGCTTAAACATAAAGAATTCTTCAAGAGTTCCAACTGGCTGTAAACATAGAAGGGCTGGAGAAAGTTAGGTTGCATGTCATAAGTATTCATGAGGTTAATTTCTGTGGTTGTCTGTTAAATTTCACCCTTCAAATATTAAAAAATATCAGAAAAGGAATGATTTGCTACACAAGTGATCATATTGATTTGTCAGGTAATGTGGATATCCAGTTCGCTGCTAATGCTGAGTCTGTAGTGTACCGTAACTCTGTGTACTGCACAACACGAACTACATCTGTTCCAAGAGAACAGATATTTCATGGGGGAATATTTTCATGGGGGAAAATGTGAATTTCCAATTGAAGTGTGAGCATAGCTTTTCTAGAAATACGACTGGATAGAGTACCTTTCTGCAAACTGTATGGGATGCTTTGTGTATTTTTATAGGACGACTGGGTGCAGTTGTGACTAGTATAAAGTTAAAACCTTCTTGGCATTTGCATGGAAAGCTGAATGTGACAGTCTTCTAATGATTCAGTTCCGTAGCTTCATCCCCATCACAGCTGAGTGATGGTCTGCCTACAGAAGGAGCCTGTAATGCAGTCTTAGTGGAAGCATTGTTGCGTGTTACTTGGTTGGGTGATATAAAGCATCTATATTGACATAGTGCCAGCAGGAACCAAGAGGTATGGTACGTGATTTAGTCTGTTGCTGTGCTGAAGTACAATTGTTACAGTTCTTGTCCCTGTTACAGGTAAAGAAATGTACAGTTTTGAGCAAAAAGGAACACATTTTTAATGTTGACAATGGCATTCTATGGCACAAAGGAAAAAGGAGCAAAACCCCCAAGTAAATTTTATTAGGATTGTGACAAACCTCTGGAAAGTGCAAAAACTGCTTGTAGCAGATTTTTCTGTTAGGGTTTGGAGAAACTGAGAGAATTACATGTGCAGATGTTTGTATATATATTTTGTATATATTATTCTTTCATTGTCTTAAGAGGAGGAGGTAGAAAAGATGGAAATGGACTGAGCTATTGCAGAAATGAGGAATTTCCTATGCTGGTTTGTTCTGAGTAAGTGAAGCGTATTTTCAAGCTCTCGTGTTCCATTTGGAACAATTTGGGACAATTTGTATTGTCACATCTTTTCTTTAAGTAGCCGCTGTTTGTGATAGGAGTTTGCTATTAACTTTATAAAAAGTATAATGTATACTTCAGTAAATTGGAAAAAAGCAGCATTTTTTGAAGCATAGGCATTCATATAAAGTCCAAGTTGTTGGTTTTATCTACATATGAATACATGTATACATACCCACATAAAAAGTTAATGGATAGTCTTCCAATATCACACTGTACATGTTCAAGCATATTCTAAGGCTCAGCACGTCTCTCACATTCTGTCCCAAAGCCTTAGAAACGCCTTTGTCCAAGGCTGTGTATACATTTATGGAGGGTGTGATGTTTTTTTACCATTTCCTTGGCAACCTAACAATATTTACACCACCACAATTTTCTTTTGCAATAAACATTTGCTGTTCAGTTGGCTCAACCATCCCTGTTTTTTTCCTTCTTTGAGCTGTGTGACTGGGTTTTAATTGTCATTTGCTGCACAAATGCAAGGGTTTCTGTAAACATTTTTTTTCATGGAAACGCAAAAAGAATGCCTTATGGTCCTGTAAAAATTTTGTCAGGGGTGCATATAGGAAACAGAGAAGATTTCCCTGGAAAAGTACTAATTTTGTGCCTTTGGTTGCTGCTATTTCCATCAAGAAGTCCTGAAAAATCTTTTTTTTGCTTCAGTTCTTAATTCCTGCAGCTTTTCTGCTAAAGAATGAAATCAGAGGACAGGTTCAAATAGATAGAGGGTGTCCTTGTTCGGCTTATATGAGGAAAAGTGTGGATTAAGAAGAGCCTGGGATCCAGGCAGGATAATCAGCAGGAGGCACTTCCCTATTCTGCAGGAATTGTATTTCTAGTCACCAGTGACAACTGGGGACATTAGACAGGCCAGAAAATGTAAGTGAATAATAAGAATAATAATATTCAGGGTTTTTTATATTATCACAAAAAAAGTTTGGTTTCAAAATTGGAAAATTACTAGTTAGTGGAGAATTGGCTTTTGAGTTCCCTAGCAGCTCTCCTGCCTGGCTCTGCTGTCTAATTTATTTTTATTAAAACCATTTTAAGTGGTTAACGTATGGCTGCATTGTACTGTAGCTAGCATCTCCAGAAGTTCATGGTTCTCCTGTGGATGCTGGTTTGTTTCTATGCCTGCATTAATGACCACACAGTATCAAAAAGACTTGAACTTCTCTACCCCTTTGCTTCTTGATGTCCTTATGTTCTCAAGGAAACAACAGTAGATTATTCTTTCTGGAAGGGAAGTATTTCATTATCTGAGGCACGTGGGAAAAGTATGTGTTACCTCAGCTGGCAGAAGAAAGGTTATGGGGATTGCAGGACTCCACATAAACACAAGTATTAAATTATCCTAAATAGAGGGATCTGAGAGCAACACTTGCCAGGTCCAAATGGATGGAATCCAGTGGCCGCAGGAGGGCACTGGTGCATCAGGAATGGAGATGGCTTCTGCCTACGGCCTCACCACTTGGAAAACTGGTGTGGCTGCCACATGCTCGAAAAGCAACTGTGGCAACAACATTAGGTAGTCGGAGGGCTAAATATGTCCCACAGTCATAATAGTAGATGAACTCAAATTTGACTCGCTTCTGCTCTTTCTTCCATGGGTCATTCTTTAATTATCTGTGCTGTGTCCATCCAGATTAGACTGTAAGGTCCTTGGGGTAGGGACTTGTCTAAACGATGTATTGCTAGGCACACCTATGACACTGTGCAAATAATTAACTGCTGTAATTATCGTGCCTGTAGTACACTCTTGCTTGACATTGCTGCTGGGCAGTTACTAGCATCTGGATGCAACTGTGTCCTTGAAACTTAAACTAGAAGAGGCAAGTACCTCATTCACTAATGTGTTCTGTTGCTTCAAAGCATTTGTAGAGAAAAATTTTACTCATTGCAATTTTCCTGAAATGCATCCTGGGTGAGAATGACCGAGCAGCCTCGGAATCAATGCTTTCCAGTAGTGAGTGTCTGGGAGAAGCAGGTTCTAGCCCATGCTCCTCCACATGTTAAAACTATATCTATTTCAGAAGCGTCCTAGCAAGGGCTGTTGTGAGACCTTGGGAAGCTTTGAATGTATTTCACCATCTTACAAGCTGCCTATCAGTAGAAAATGAATTGTTTGGGGGTCACGGCCTCCCGTAGCTGCTGACCTCCTTCAGTGTACTGTCATGACGATCAGTGTTGTGGATTAGACATTTTGGCACTCGGGAACAGTAAAATTGGAAGCTGTGTGCAATCCCTGTCTCACTAGGCTCTAGAAGCTGGCTGGGATATTCTGCATCCCTTTTCTTGGCTCCTGAAGTGATGGATTCCCTTGAGTACTGTGACCTTAGCAGAGCAGTATGTTTACTGCTAGATAAGTGTTAACACATGAGAGACAAATGCTTTTCTTTCACAGATAAGAGCAGATGAAAGACCATGAAGCCTTAAGGAAGGAGGATAGATCAGTCAAAAAGCACAACCAAAGCTCTGCTCTTGCTGCCTATTCTTTTAGGGTACACTTGGAAGCTCCTGACACATTTCCTTCCTATATATGTCCAGCAACTCTGCAGAGGAGCCAGCTCTTGTGCAAAGGTGTGTGAGTTTGGGGTTTTTTGAGGTGTGGGAGTTTTTATTTTTTATACTTTCCCTGAGCAGGAGGCCTAAGCAATTGCAGAGGGGTAATGGGGCACTGCTATTAGTAAAGGCAGCTAACAGAGGAAATATGCAAAAGTAACTTTATACCTGGAGTGTGGAGTTAAGAGCTTGAACCAAGCACTTAGAGCAGTGGTCAAAATACTCAGTTGGAAGGGGTAATTTGGGGCTGCTGATCACTGGTGCCTCAATTATTTCCTTTCTTTATCACCAGCAGAATGTGCTACACATCAGAAACTCACAAAGAGGGAGGAAACAACCCAGGTTCCCAGCTGAGCACCAACTGCTCATCTTCAGGATCAGGCTTCTTCCACTTTCCCTCTTGTGTTTTACCGCATTGTATATCCACCGAGGTATCTTCAAGAGGGATGATGGACTAGGATCTCTCATGGTTTCTTTACTGTTTGGAGCTGAGGTGTGGCTTGGGAGGAGCCTGCCATGGATTCATGCTGCTCCTGGGCTGAAGCAGCCCTAAGTATATACATTAATGCTCTTCTAGGCTTGGCATGGGTGTATTTTCTGCACCACAGGTCCAGGCAAGAGGGGGCTATGGTGGCGCCAAAGAGGTGGTGTCCTACCCTGCAGATACGGATTCAGATGCTACCTCTTATCAGTCATCCTGCAACTACATAGTGCTGTACTGGCAATTGGTGCTGAGAGGTCATGTGGATACATGAACACTTCATTCAAAAGGCCAATGATCCTGTTATTGCAATTTTATACTCAATTTTGTTTCACAGCTGTCCTTTAGCTTTTCAGCTCTCCTGGGAAGCAGGTTGGTTTTACTCCTGCTGTAAAAATGAGGGCTAATTGACTTTCTCCTAGAGGCCACAACAGATCACAACTGGGCAGTGTGCAGCTGGGTGCTGTTCAGGCTCTGCTGCCCTGTTTCAGTGTCCCCTTGGTGTCAAGATCAGAGGCCAGGTTCTGCACCTCTCCCAAGCACATCTGCTGCTCTACAGAAAAGGATCAAACACTTAGGAAAGAACAGTTCCATCCTACATACATAAAAGATCTAAATAGGTGATTTGAGACACCAGGACAAGAGAGGGATTTCTGAAAGTAACAATGGATTGTGAAATTGCTGAGGGATTAAGTTGTTTGAATCATTGTTCCAGCTCAATTAAAAAAAAAAGAAGGTATAAATTCATTTGAGTTCTTAGAGGATTTAAAGATGCCAGTTTCTGAGCTTTTGCAGCCTTTGATGTGATTCCAGCTTTCTATGATAGAAAAAGACTATTTTTTCCTTAATTCTGAAGAGGCCATTTTCCTCCTAGCCCCCTCCAGAAAATCATCAGGGTAATTAAACTCTAACCAAACACTGATTTTTTCACTCACTGTGGATATTAAGGCACTCTCCACACCAGACTATATTTTTGTATGCTCCCTGTAATACATGAGTGTAAGATGAAGATACCATCACTAAACTGCTATTTTGAATAATAATGATCCTAAAATACACAATAGGCCGTGCACTCCTGTTCCAAACAGCATACATAAAGAACAGTTAATCCATCCTTTAAATACAGCCAAGTTTGGGGTGGAATATGGCAGCTTTTTAGCATGCAGAACAGCAAAATGTAATTTAGGTTGCAGCTTGAGGAATGATTTATCCAACTGAAAGGAAAAGGGAAATGAAGACAGGAAGAATGCAATTATGTACCTGGATTTAATCCAAGATACCTGAGCTGACACGAAACGTGATATCCTTAAATTAGGGCAAACTGTCAGGAGTGTCTTCCTTGTGCAGGGGTACGAGGGTCCTTCCTGCTGACGTGGATGAGCTGGGTCACTGCAGGTTCAGAGGATGACATCTGCCTATTGAATTATCAGTGTTACAGCCTGTACATTTCTAGCATAGTGATGCCTCTGACAAGAATAATCGTGTGAGATTATAGTGTGAGAATTGCCTCAGACAAGTGTGGCTGAATACACTGATGCGTATTATTTGGGATCAGAATTATTTTGTCAGAGAGCTGCAAGGACAAACTTTATTTTCTCCAGTCTGAACAGGTTGCACTTCCTTACAGGGCATCATGGCACCTTTTAAATTACACTGGCAACCAATGTCCTGAGGATACTCCTGATGGAGTATCCAGGAGCAGGGAGATGCTGAAAGCTCCCTATGGGTGCCAAGGAAGAATGATTATTCTGTGATGGGAAGGCAGGGGATGAAGCTCCCTTTTTAGTGACTGACACACACTGCTGTGTACTGAGCCACGAGCAGGAACTTGGCTATTATCCAAATTAAAGGGAAGTTTAATATTGCAACAGCATGTGCTACTGTAGGTTAAGTTCTTAGAGCAAGCCATCTTTGCTTTGCGTGATGCTAAGTGTGCGTGATTGTGGCAGAGACATGGGCAGTCTGGACCAATGCTCCCCTCTCTTCTTCAGTACGTGTTCATTCACCAACGTGCTGAGGATCACCTGGTGTATTCTTAGAGTCTTCTGCGCTATGAGCAAAATATTTAGGCCTTGTGTATTAATTGTAAATGTTGCTCTTATGAACTAAACAGTGACTAGTACATTTAGATGTTTATCTCATATAAATAAATGCCTTATTAGGAAGTTTGAATGAGCAATCATCACTTGTCTTATTACTCAAGGCTCACTAGTCTCTTTACTTTTACTTGCTTTACTCTTCCATAGGAGAATTTGGTACAGAGGCTGTGAAACTGGTTCTAATCTTTTGATGTGCCTAATCTTTTGAGGAGGGAGTGGGCTAGGAATTTGTTGGCTGTTGTAAAGAAATTGGTTTTATTTGTAATGAAAGAACTCAACTGTTGAACAGATTTACAATGAATTTGCATTAGTCCGGAAAAGTAATTGAAATCTGAAATTTTTTGCTGTGTCCAGTAGCTACCTTCAGGCTGTTTTCTCTCAGAGTAAGGGCTTTTTTGCCTAGCCCTCAGTTTACACTAGATGGCACTATTCTATAGCGCATGTACCTGGCATGCGTCCTGCCACAGAGTTTATTGCTCTGCGGGGAAAGTCCTCACATAGTTAAGCTTGAAATCACAGAATGGCTAAGGTTGGAAGCGATTTTAAAAATCATCTAGTTCCATCCCCCCTGCATATACAGGGACACTTTCACTAGATCACATTACTCAGAGCCCCATCCAACCTGGACTTGTACACTTCCAGGGATGGGGCAGACACAACTTCCTTGGGCAACCTGTTCCAGCATCTCACAGGAAAGAATTGTTTCCTCATGTTCAACCTTAATCTTCCCTCTTCAGGTTTGTAACTTTTCCCCCTTGTCCTCGCTATGCACCCGTGTAAAAAGCCCTATCCCAGCTTTCTTGTAGGCACCCTTCAGATATTGGAAAGCTGCTATAAGGTCACTTCAGAGCCTCCTCATGCATAGGATCTGATTACTGCCATCCAACATACAAATTAGCTTAAAGCAGAGTACCAAAATGACACTCAGTTAGGTATTTTGGCCTGGAATCTGGAAACAGTCTGCAGCTCAAATTGTAAATCACTAAACCAAAATCAACTAACATTTTTGGGAGGTTTATACAGACTTTAAACTCATGCAAACCTCCTTAGCCCCTGATCTGAGCAGTCCTGGATGCAGGCACAGTACACTGGAGACAACACACATGATGTACCCTATATAATCTATATGACCAACTTGCTGTCAGAACCAGGATTTGGTTACAGCATAAACCCCCTGTCTGTCTTTGTAACTTTACCACTCTCAGCTGAAAAATGATGATTTCTCTTTATTTTCCCTCTTACTGGATTAGGTTGTAAATTGTAGCTACGCTTGAGTTTCCCTTTTTTCGTCTGGGGCCTCCTGACTGCTATTACTATGAATAATGCTGTGTCTTCATAATGTATTATGGTCCCAAAATAGCAATGAGCTGTATAGCAAACTGTGTCCCAGGGTAATAATAGTGTGTTTTTTACAGTCCAAGTAGATATTAATTTGAATAATAAGATTTCCCCTTGCAGAACAGCAGATCCAGTTGTTGAAATGCAGGTGTTACACCCTATATACCTGAATAAAGAATGATTTTGAGTTTCTTCATTATTTATTGGGCACTCTTGTGGCTAATGGCACTTACAGAGGGCTGTGAGAGGATGATGAAAGTGAGATCCTTCTATTTATTGCAGGGTTCTTTTTTTTGTTTTCCTGGGACACAGAAAAACTTTGGTGGCTCTGGATTGCCAGGTCACATTTATTTGCAGCCCTTCTAGGGTTTGAAACTGGCAATAATACATCAGCGAAGAACAAAAGCAGCAAGACAGTGAAGCACCAAAGCAGTCTTTCGAGCCAGTTCACAAGCATTTCTGAGGAGGCCAAGATCTGCCTTCTCACAGAACTGTTTCAACTTGGTTTTGTTCACTAGGTGGCACAAATGCATAAGAAATTGATTTCAAAAAGCTTTCACTGCAGTTTACAGCTGATGTTGTAAAAGTATCCAGGGTAATTTTGAATGTGCTTCAGGAATGATTTGGACTCCAAAGTTCATTTTTGAAGTAAGACCCATGCTGATATGTTCACTGGGGACAAGCCAGTGCACTGAGCCTTCTGAGTCATCTGAGCAATGCTGCTTCCAGCGCTTTGATACAACCAGCTGTATTTGTGTCCTTGTGTTCATCACCACCCTTCTTCCCTTCTTGGTCTTTCCCCAGGTTACTTAACCAGGGGAAGACAGACTTTCACTACAACACTGCTACTGCAAAGATGATAATGAACAATTTTCTTAATTAAAAAGGCAAAATGCTTAGGGGAAAAACTTTCTCAGCTTTTATATTTCCATTGACTTGAAAAAGCTATTACAAGTGGATAATTGGTTCTCGTGACTTTATTCCTGACCACTGCCACATTCAGAAGCAGAGCTGATTGTCAAAAAAGCAAAGATTTTACCAGGAAGATGCATTTCTTGCCCTTACTTTTCTTGTGTATTTTTGCCAAGAGAAAACTTTGAACTTGAAAATGACCAGCAGAAAAGAAGGAAATATAATTTTCCACTTTGTAAAGAAGCTGGGTATGTTGGGACAAAATGATTTAGTAGAGTTAAAAAAAAATAAGTTAAAAAGAAAAGGCATTAAAAGAAGCTATCAATTCCAGTAATGGAGAAAAAAAGTGAAGAAAGTCCTTTACAGGGAGGCAGGAACACTGTAAACTGGATGATGTTAAAATATCACTGCATGCAACAGATGGTAGTCATGCCATTCCTCACCTAAGGCTTGGCTGCAGGGAAGGAACAGAGGCAAAGCCAGTGGCACAGTGATGGGGGCTAACCTGCCTCCCATCTGCCCACCAGACATGCTGCTCCTCTCAGAGCTGGAAAGATTGGGTTGGAGATGAGAAATTTAAACCTGATCCTGGGCTGCATCAGAAGTGTGGCCAGCAGGTCGAAGGAGGTGATTCTCCCCCTCTACTCTACTCTGGTGAGACTCCACCTGGAGTACTGTGTCCAGTTCTGGAGCCCTTATTACAAGAAGGATGTGGACATGCTGTAATGAGTCCAGAGGAGGGCCACGAGGATGATCAGAGGGCTGGAGCACCTCTCCTCTGAGACCAGACTGAGAGAGCTGGGGCTGTTCAGCCTGGAGAAGAGGAGGCTCTGAGGTGACCTTATTGTGGCCTTCCAGTATCTGAAGGGGGCTACAAAAAAACTGGGGAGAGGCTTTTTAGGATCTGAAGTAACGACAGGACTAGGGGGAATGGAGCAAAGCTGAGGATGGTAGATTTAGGCTTGATGTGAGGAGGAAATTCTTCACAGTGTAAGTGGTGAGAGCATGGAGTGGGTTGCCCAGGGAGG
>VZRI01000302.1:164760-198425 GCA_013397515.1 Upupa epops
TTGGTCTAGGTGTTCTGTTGTGGCAGGGGGATAGGACTAGATAATCTTTAGAGGTCCCTTCTGATCCCTAATGATTCTATGATTCTAAGTTCCTTTTCTGGCTTGGCAATGCAAGTTGGCTTTTGCATGTGCTTTTAGAAAGTGCTAGTACCAACTCCAAAAGATGTGTGCCCTCTGCTTCTTTTTCTAAGGGTCTAATTCACTAAGGGATTCAATAATATCACCAAAAAGGTACTTTCCAGATACCCCAGATTATTTTTTGTTTGACACAGATGTATGCAAATATATGTATTTTCCTTTCTGCCTTCATGCATTCTTTCTCTCCCTACCGCCACCACTTAGCTCAGGGTAAGAGAAATTATGTGATTCTAAAGTCAAGGGTGAGTGCAAGACCTGCCGACTCACAAGGTTTGTGCTGTGAATGAGGGAGCAGGCAGTGGCAAAAAGCCACCACAACCATTAAAATGCAAGTAGAGTACTGAAGGTAGGGAGGGCTTGGGCTTTGAAAGTGAACAACTTCAACATTTTCTTTCCAAACATCTGTAAATTGTTAGTTCGATTTATTTTGAATTAAAAAAAATCCTTTTTAGCAGACTGACAGCTTATTTATTTTTCAACCATTAGACTTTTCAGGCTTTTGAATCAGATGCTGTGCCATTGCCTTAGATGTTGGAAAAGGTACCCCAGCTTATCAGGTATACATGGTGTTCTTTATCGATGAGTACCGCTTTATTTTCTTCTTCTGGAAAATACCCTTTTACCAGTCTGTAATCCCATCTGATCAAACCCTTGAAGCTGTTGGCTAGCCCTCTTGAGGCTCTGATATGGTTTTCAGTCCTACAAGAAACATCATTAGCTGGTGGTGAGCCCGCTTTAGCAGGGGTTGTGGACTTTGATCTCCAGAGATCCCTTCCAACTCCCACCATTCTGTGCTACTCAGACAACTGAAATGGCTACACTTGCTTTTTCAATTTTTTAATAAAAATTTTCTTTTTTTAACCTGCAGCTGAGTGAGGACTTCCAGGTGGTTCAGTTCAATTACCTGCCTTGCCATGAGCTTTCTAGCAAATACATCTATCCTTAAACTTGGTAAAAAATTAAATCTGAGTTTAATTACTTCTGTCTACTTAAAATCATGTGAGGTAAGAGTCATGTTTTTATAGCTTATGTTCAGTATCAGATGATTCACCTACTTACAAATTTCAAGCAATCTGAAACTGCTGATTTGTCCATGTTCTCAGGCTCACACTGTTGGATTTAATATTGCTTTATCCCAACTTGTGAAATCCTTCCCTGCTAGCTGAAAACCTTCCAGGTTTTCTTGAAAGCAGTAGCAAGCTCAGCAGAACTTTGGATGAATAAGTTGTTTTGGCAGGTCCCAGACTCATCAATGAAAGCATGACCGTCCTACAGCTGAACCCAGTGTAGGCTGTGACAATAACCTCACAGGGTATTTCACTGTTAATGATTCCTCATAGTACCACAATGGTCTTCATGACTAAGACAAGCTTTCTGTTGTTCATGGCCAACAGATCGTAAACTTAAATTCCAGCTGATGACCTGATTCAGGAGTGCTGTTGATTTGGACAGTAGAGTAACAAGCACATGTTAGTTAGGAATAGTATGATGAGCATCTCACTGGGTCTGGTGAAGACTCTGGTTAACGTGAAAGGAGCAAAAATCTCCCTGCATAGGGACAGATTCCTGAGCCAGCTCCCAGGGCCATGGGAGCCCCAGTGCTTTCCCAGATCTTCTCTTGTTGTGATAGATCCTAAGCCGTAGAACTAACAAACTACTTCAGCCAATGCAAATATAACTATAGGAGATACCCAATGGAAAGCCAAGCAAAAAAATGCATCTTCAATGACAGAAATATGTGAACAGGCTGAAAAAGTGTCTACCTGTTTAAATTCTTTATATTTTACCTTTTGCACAGAGTTTTGGGGGCTTCAACATTGAGGGATTCTGACAGATGGCTTTTCATGGCAATTATTTAGTGGTTAGGTACAACCTCCCTCAAGATATTTCAGTAGTGGTGGATGAAAAACACCTTATCATATCAGTGGGAATCCTAGAACCGTTGGAGGGAGCAAGTGACTTTCCCACATCTTAAATGGCCAACTTGTCCTGTGAGCCTTCCATTAGCTATTCTAGCATCAGTGGTCTTGCTGTCCTCTGATGCTCTGAAGAGTTTGCACAACATAAAAGCTTAGGGAAACCCAGAGTAGCTGCAATTAGTTCTTCAACTTTAAATAATGGCTTATGAAATTGGAAATCTGTGCCTTGTGTGTGGTTGATTTTGTTTTAAAGAATTCCTAGAGATCACAAATGCCCAGGGAAACCTGATTAAAGCAAGTATCATCTCAACATGTGGGGCCAGTGCAGAGATGTGAGAAGGAATCCTCATGTAGCAAACAGGCTCATGTATATTTAGTGCGTGCACAGTCATGCCGAATGATTTTCAAAGCCTCTTTTTTTTTGACTTAATTCATACATCATTCTTTGAGCTGTCTTTGCATGCTGTCTTTCCCATGGCACTTGGCCAAGAGAGAGGACACAGGGCTACTCTACAATGGGAATCGAAGAGGAAAAGGTCAGTCATTCTCAGCCCACAAAAGAGAACTTATCAATCAGTTGTCAGACTGTGAGGCCAGAAAAAGAAGTCTGAAATAGATCATCATAAACACCTCACAGATATTCTGTACCAAGTGCATATAGGATGTGGGAGGGAACTCAGCTAGTTGTTCCTTCAGGTCCAAGAAAAAGTGTCATCATTCAAAAACCTTTTGATAAACTGTCTTGTAGTCCCAGCAAAACCAGGACACAAAGAAACTTTGTGCAGGGTTAGGAATTTCAGATCAGCAAAGGGAGGGGACACATGGGGAAGATGGAGAATATGGAGAGAAAGGAATGCAGCTGAAGGGTTTCAGAAGGGCTAGTCTGTGCTGTTAATTGTTTGATTATCTGCTCTGCTGGTAGACGAAGTTTTCCATACATGTGTTGACAATCTTATCCCCAATCACACAAACAACAAAGTGTCTGGGAATGGGCATATGAAGTAGTGACTGCAGCCAGAAATTCTCCAAAGGTATTGGTGCACAAAAGCTAGTGCATAGCATATAGAATTTTAATACACCCTGGGTAACTCAAATCGAAGATGCAAACAACAATATGGATAATTAACTCCAGGGAGGTTCACATCTATATCTGAGATGTTTCAGCTGCCCTCTCCATGTGTACAAAAGGCTGAACCATAATGTTGGATTCAAGCAGACATAATCTGGGAAAATTCAAGGCAACATATAATCTTGCTTACTGGCAACCACCTCCTTAAAAAGAACAGAGAGGATTGCAGATGTGAACTCTAGGAGCATTATGGACATTTGTGATTTTTAATATGGATGCTTGAATGCAATTCTTTCTAATTATTTTCTTTAAAATGTTAAACTTAAGTCAAAAGGTGAGTCATTACTGTAGCATAGATTGCCCTATTAAGGGCAGTTAGTCCCAAATTTATTTATGTACATCTCTCTCTGTGTGTACACATTTAGCATACAAATATAGTCTTGTTCCTGTTGGATGGAGTCATGCAGTACTTCTTCCAGGATACCATTTCCTGTGTTCTTTGGGCATTATTTAAGTCTTGTAACACCTAATATTAGCCTGGATTTAGGCAGCAAATATGAAGCTGTATTTTATCTGTTAATGGCCTAAGGAGAAGGCATTGGGTTAATCCAGAGATGGACTCAAGATGCTGCCAGTCTTGAATCTGGACACACATTTAAAAGTTCTGCTGTGGGGTGGGTGGAGGGCTGCTTGGACCATTATAAATATTTCAAGATGATGGATAAACAAAGGATAGATATTTTGATTTCATTCCATCTCTGTTATTAGATCCAATTTTTTACAATCCCCACCCTAACTTTGAAGGATAAAGCCAGACTGCAGATCCATTGTAAACCTCCTCTTGACACTCTCAGCTATGACAACTATTAGTCTGAATCAGTTTGGATTGCTGAGCTACATCTCCTGCTTTGCCTACAGCTGATATTCATGAGACACTGCTCATCATGCTCATGAACAGCAGATCTGATTGCCTTTGTAGCTGGTAGGCATTGATCTGCAAGGAACACTGGCAATAGAGAGGTAAATCCACTTGAGGACTATGTTGTACTGTCCCAGTAGGCTGAGATGTACCACTTGCTCATCTCCACTGCTGCTTTGAGATGCCCAACCATGAACATCTTCTCCAAGAAGACTCTGCATGTTTCCTTTCAGTATTGTCACTGCCTAAGCCACTAGCGAAATTGCAGGCAGAGTTTCTTGCTAATAAACCATTCAGATGAGAATAGGGAAGAGCCACACACAAAAAGCTAATGAAAAAGGAAAAAAAATCCGAAACCAACCATCAGAAAGAGAGGAGTGGGGAATACAAGAAGTTTTCCTAAGTGTTTCTGTTTCTGGACTGCATCTTCAAGCATGTGTCCAAGTTTGCAGACAGAGAGAAGCCTGTGCTCTGAAGCAGCCAGATGTAAGCCAGCTGTAACCTGAGTGCTGTGGCTGTGCTAGGGCAGTGTTGAACTGGGGGTAGTTTAAACCTGCCTCTCAGCAGGGCTTGTACTTTCTGCTGGCCTAACTCTGATGGTATGGTTAATTTTTGGAGTTGGCAGGCTGAGGGAGCCTGAGCAGAATCACCTTACTCCAGCCCACAAAACATGCTGCGGATATGCCTGTGTGCTGGTGTGAAATGCTGTCAGTGTGCTGAATGTACTGCCCAGAGTCATCCATTAATGCAGCTGGTCATGCCACACTTTCTTACATCCATGAGGATCCAGGGTGCATATGAAGACCATCCAGGAGTTGTAAAGTAGCCTTACACTCAATTTTTTTTTCCTGCAGAATAAAGCACACCCATATTTTGTATGAACTACTGTCAGTATAATTAGTGAATAATCATTAGTCCAGATCTAAGTATCAGAGAAAAAGGAAAAAGCAGTACAATTCTATAAAGTATCTCAATAATGATGCAATTAAAATTGCCAAATACACACTTGTACCTTCCTTTTCTTTGATGTTACATATGCTCTTCCACTGCCCTTTGGTCCTGAAGTCGCTGGCTTCATTCTGCAAGAGGAGTTAGGGTATGATTGGTATCCCAAGCACTACTGTGATGGTAGTGTTGAAGGCTTTTAATTCTTTCTCCATCCTACATTTGAGACTACTGTTAGAATTATTTAGTTTTCCTAGCATGCTTTAATAATGATTTAAATTTTTTTCATTAATCAGCACTTCCATCTTTCACCCAGGTTTTCTGTTAGATACTTGTTGACTTAATTCCGCCAATACCAGATTTACAAATCTCCTGAGTCTTTGGTGAGATGTTTTTGGTGGTGCTCAGTAACAGGGAAGTGTACAATGGGTATAAGCTAGAACATAGGAAGTTCCACCTCAACATGGAGAGAAACTTATTTACTGCAAGGGTAGCAGAGCACTGCAACAGGCTGCCCAGAGAGGTTGTGGAGTCTGCTTCAGTGGAGACTTTCAAAATCTATCTGGATGCAGCCCTGTGATCATTTGACATTGGTGATTCTGCTTTGGCAGGGCAGCTGGACTAGGTGATCTCTGGAGGTCCCTTCCAACACCTATTGTTCTATGAGAAGTTTACATGCCTAGGGCCTCCAGTGCTGTGTTGTGCCCACTCTCCAGTCATCCCATGCCTGTGCTCCTCCACTCTGTGACCTGTGTCCTCACTTCCAAGCCTTCCATTGCCATACCTTGCCTTTACTCATTAAGCTGTATCATTATTCTAGACAATAATTTATTTGTTACTACAGAATAACTACTTGTTACAACTGCCTCTGTACATGACAGCTGTACAACATAATGAAACAATATGAAATAAAACAGCAATTGCCACCTGATCATAAAAAAATTACTTGTACAAGGGAATAAAGCTGAGAGAAAGATCTAGGCAGGCTAAGTCCAGACAAGGCTTGCACAGTTAGTATGGAGCCTGTGGTCCGTTACTAGTTGCAGCAATGCTGTTGTATTCACTGATGGAGACGAGTATGCATCTTGTGTGGACTTTGTCCATCTTTGATGAAGCAAGAACTTCATCTGGCTCTGCTACTTTCTTCTGGAGGATCCCGCATTTCCAGGAGAGCCCTGCAGCTTTCTAGAACCTCACAGGTTATGAGGTCTGAGGTGATGCTGCTCATTTTGTGTGGCCAGAGGAGTATGAGAAGTCACATTTTACTTCATGTGCATGGTAGTGAATCAACTGATATTTGCTGTTAGCAGCAAAAGACTTTTGACAAACTGCTCATTGAGCAAGTTAAGGGAAATTTTTCAGGCACAAGAGCACTTGTAATTGGCATAAAGCTCTGGAAACTTGTGTTCAAGTTATGTCCAGATCTATAAATGTGCAGCAATCAGGTTTTCCATTTTAAGTTATATTTTACTTCATTATGTAGGAAAACAGGATCTGTGTGGGTTTGTTTTTTATTTTGGTTCTTCTTTTTCTTTCATTTTCTAGATGTTATGAGAGGACACTTAATTAGTTTGCACAATCCCTAGGAGATACCACACGAGGAAAAGGCAATATGCGTCAGCCACTGCCTGCTCCAGTTGGGAGGATACTGCTGTCCTCCTTTCTCTCTTTTCTTTCTCAGGTGTGCCACTATTTTTCATATGCAGGACAGTTCAATTTCTCTGCTCAGTCAGGCACTCAACCTTTTTGCCTAATTATATCTCATGTTTTACTCACAGTATTATGCTCTTCTTCAGAGGAAATGAAAACCAGATTGTCTCCTTGGCAGCAAGGAATAACAAATGTACTGCAGTGAACAGCTGCTGGATGTGAAAGGACCACAAGCTGCCTCTGTGCCAGTCAGTGCTAAAGACCCTCTGACAGACCAGAGGCTGCTCTTAGAGAACCCTGCTCCCTCGACATCTGAAAATGCTCTGAAGTAATTAAAGGTTACTTTTCTGAGCTGGGATTGTGGCTATGTGACTAGACAGAGGATACTGAAAAGTGTTCAGTATACTTCTAAAATACATTTCAATGATGTTTCAATTAAAGAAAATTAATCAAACACTGCACTTTGACAAGGTTGTGTCCTTATCTGGACATGTGTTCGTATTTTGGCTCTTTTTTTTGAAGCAAATGCCATGTATAGATTAGACTTACTGCAATTCAAGACAGAAATACTTACACAAGGAAAGGAAAATGTATTTAAAAAAATGAACTCAAGTGGAGTACTTTGCCTTTCAAAGCAAGATATTTAGTGGACTTTATTACTTTTGGTTTTTTAATTGCAAGTTTTACCTTACAGGAATATTGAGGGGTTTGTTTTTATTTTTAATGCTTGGTACAAATCCCTTTAATCTACTCAACCAAGACTAGATAATGTAGTTCTAATCACTTGCCATGGCCAGGGACACTTCCCACTAGTCCAGGATGCTGAAAGCCCCATCCAATCTGGCCTTGAGCACTTCCATTTGTGGTTATGCCCAAGCTTGGGAGAGTTGTTGAGACTTTCCAACGTGTTAACAAATGATATAGAATGGAGATAAAATGCAGTTAAGAGTGAAGCCTCAATTATAACTGAACAAAGCAAACGACATTCCAGACTTGTCTTGTGTGCTTGTATTTTCTAGCCTTGTTTTAAAGATCAGCAGTAAACACTCACTCTTCATTTGTACTCCAGCTTTTGCTTTTTTGTGTGCGTGAGATTTAGAACAACCCTTTGAAAGTTATCTTAGAAAACAGCCTTTTAGAAAGTGCTTTTTACTGTACGGCCCCTGCCTTTCTAGCAGCTCAAACCAGGTTGACATATTCACACAGCTGAAGTTGGCATTTTGACTCATTGTACTCATTGTTCTTATCTGCTTCTTGGGGATGACTCCAATGCCTGAAGTTTCTTTTAACACTCTGAAAAGCCTCTGGCTCTGTGCAAGGCTGCATTCCTAAGCAGTGTACCAGCTCTGAGGTCCAGCCAGTGCTTGTTTTGTGGGAGAACTTTTTAATATCAAAAGGAAAACAGTCCTCCTACATTCTACATAGGTAGATGCTCTTCATACTTAAAAAAATGCAGTAATAATAATGATAGTAGTGATAGATGAAATTGCTATTTCAGGGGAAGAGTTATTATCACAGTTGTACCATGGCTGCGGGCTGACAAACAGATAAGTACAATGTGCTTTGCTGAGTCAGGCATGTGATTCGGAATACATCTTGCTTTGCTCTTTACGAAAACAGGAGTGACTGGTAGTGAGGCTGTATTTCATTTTTGTTGGAGGACTACTTACTATATTCAGCTTCAGGGGGAAATTGCCTATAATAGTATAAATTGTCAGCTGGTTTAAGTCCAGACCTCTATAGTGATGATCCACATTTGGTGACTTTTCAGCAAAGAATGTGGGCCAGTACATCTGAAAGATATGTCTCTTGTTGATGGCCCTCCAAGGCTGAGCTGACTTCAAGCTCTAAGCCTAATGATTATGCCATTCATTCCTACTGTTGTGCCAAACTAGGTGCTTGTGCCTGTCTCGTGCTTTGGCAATAGCGGCTATACGGCAAACTGATCTGACTAGAAAAACTTTCAACTTGTTTTTTGGTAACTTCCCATTCTGCCAGCTCAGCTGAACGATCTGTCTGATTGATGGCTGATGGGGACTCTTTAGCTTGGAAAAAAGGAGACTGAGGGGTGACCTCATTAATGTTTATAAACATGTAAAGGGCAGGTGTCAGGAGGAAGGAGCCAGGCTCTTCTCAGTGGCATCCAGTGGTAGGGCAAGGGGCAATGGGTGTCAGCTGGAACAGGAAGTTCCACATAAATATGAGAAGAAACTTCTTCAAGTGAGGGTGACAAAGCACTGCAAGTGTCTGCTCAGGGAGGTTGTGAAGTCTCCTTCTCTGGAGACATTTAAGACCTGCCTGGATCTGTTCCCGTGCTACTTGATCTAGGTGATCTTTCTCTGGTGGGGAGATTGGATTAGATGATCTTTCAAGGTCCCTTCCAATCCCTAATATTCTGTGATTGTGGAGCCACACCATTGCTGGAATTTACACAGGCAAATACGTGCTTGTGTTCAAGGCAAAGCATCCCTTTCAAAGGTACCTCACAATTCAGTTTAAAACATCTGTGAAAATGCTCTAGAAATACAGATGCAAACTAGGACTGGACTCTTCTTGAAGTGAGCGGTACAACTCTCATGTGGGAGGACTGGGCTCTCACTAAACAAAACTGATAGTGGTACAGCAGGAACATCTTTGTCGTCTGCGTAAAACACATGTTGTGTGGGGGTGATGAGAACAAGAAGCAGACACAATCCATTATTTTTTTTTAGTTATCATTCTGAATGCTGAGGGATTCAATTGATTATGGATAATATATATTCTAGAAACTGAAGCATGTGTCATATGGAGCATATGGAATGCCTTCTTGAATTTGGGAACCAGGAGGCAGGAGGGAATGGGGGAAACACCTTTTAGTATTTGTTGGATTCGGGTCTTCCAAAGCATGTGTTATTGCAAGTGACATGCTCTGGCAAGAACAAGAATCACTGTGAAAATAGTGCCATTAAAGACGATTTGAAGTTCAGGCTTTAATCTATTATTTTCCTAAACTTAGAAATGTACTTATATTTTTGAAGATTGCTTTCATGGGCTGTCAATGGTTCAACTGTTCATTTTATGAACCAAGAAGAAATTTTTCCAAAGCTATATGAAAGCATCTTAGTTTTACGGGGAGGTGAATGTGACACAAACACTTTCTTGCGAGAATGACCTTACTTGTTTGTCTTCTACTCAGCAGTTTATCTGCTTTTACAATGGTCCAAACAGATTCAAAGGGGAGGGGAGAACTGAGCCATTTGCTTTCTTCCCCACACAAGATGAGTTTCAAAAGTTTTGTACTTTCACAACTGTGCAATCAATCTCATTCAAAGACACGCATCCTGCAATATTTAGTCCTAACAACTGTGCCGACTTGAAGAAAGAAGGTGCAGCTTTGTTGTTCTGAATCACTTCGTGAAGACCAGCCAATCCAAGCAGATTTTATTTGGGTGTAAGGATTTTTGGGGTATTATTGCCAAGACAGCTTCATGCTCAATTAAAAACAAAACATGTTGAAGCCCTAAACCTCGTAGCAATTCCAGATCTGCTAATGATGTCAGGTTGGGCAGTTCCCCACCAAGGAGACATTATTTATTGCAGAGGCTGACATCACTGACAGGCGATGATCTTTTGTCAAAGCTCCTTACTGTGATGCAGGAGAACTGACCTCAGTTTTCACCTTGACCATGCAACCTTTGTATGACCTCGATACAACCTCTCTCTGTCTTGACATCACTGTACTTAGGGAGGAATTTTGACATACTTGTGAGCTGGATGGTAGCTTCTGAAATGAGTGGTTAAAGTGCTGTGTGGGTAGTGTGTCATCATTAGTAATGTGCTTTTGCAATTTAGAAGCTGGTTTAATCCTGGGCTGTACATTTGGGTAACATTTCAGTGCTTGTAAGGTACTGAAATGCATCAAGTTCTACACAGCACAGTACATGTGCAGGACCACCAGGATCAAGCAGAGGAAGGGACCTCCAGAAGAGTCTACCATTTCTTGTCTAGCACTAGTTCACCTTCATTTAGGCAATTTGAACAGGAAGCACAAGAAGTGTGTCTTTAGGTCCAATTTTCATTTTGACTCCTATCTACTAATGGTACATGAATGTCATTACTTACAACTTTTCAGGTGCTGCAAATGATAAAATAAGGAAAATGGAGCTGATTGCAACCAAATTTAGGAAGAAGGATAGTCTGTACTTTTTTTTTCTGATCTTCTTAGGTCAGCTTAGAGGGTGCAGTCTCTACCAAATGTCATGAGTTTAAGGTATCCTTTATCTTAGTAGATGTCTGCCACAAGATGACTGCTGCTGCCACAACTGCTTTTGATAGCCAAGTGAATTTTTTCCTTAAAACTGGTGAAGCCTTCTGCCAAATTGCTGTCTGAGCAATTACATCTGAACTGAAAAGTGGAAGGAAAAAACATCATGTCAGGTCAACCTGAAATGAAAGACTTGCAGTTTTCTTCATGAGATCAGTTCTCATCCATCATACTTTGTAATTAAGTATTTGTTCCATTCAAAATAAAATGGATCCAGATAAGTGTTGTTCCAGTGAAAATAAATGGAGGTAAATTTGGTCTCAAACTGTTGCTTCAATATGGAAAATGGATTAATTTCCTGTTATTACTTTTCCAAAATTATTACTTTTTTGACTCTTCTTGTGACAGTAAGGAAGACTTAGAAATGTCAGGAGACAGCCTTTTGTGAAATCATAGTCAAATTTCCCAAGGAGGAGAGAGAGCAGAAACGATAACATCAGGGAAATCGCGCTCTCCCAAAGTTCACTGGCATCATGCACTGGGTGAATGTCTGTATTCATGTTCAGCAATAACATTTTTACAAAGTAAGCCCCACTAAAACCAGTGGAAACAGTATTTTATGTAAGAATGAGAACTGCTGAAGGGTAGGAAATGTGGGGAGGTAGTTCTGGTTACAGGGAGACGCATGAGGCTGCCTTTCCTTAATGGCAGAGTTCAGACTTAGTTGGAACTCTGTGGACTCCCACTCTCCACTGTTAGGCAGATTTTTCCAGATTGCTATGAACATCCACCAATGGCCAAATTGCAACCTACTGTAGTTTCTGGCTGCACTGTGCACAATCCTTGATGTTACTGGGATGCACAAGTGGATGTGCTTCTCTGTCAATGTTTACTTCATGCTGTATGTAGTGTCCTTTCCTTGCACTGAATGACCTCGGTCTTCCCACGATTTCAGATAATCTTTTTATGCTCCTGACAGAGGAAATGATCAAAGCCAGTAGATGACAGACCTACAAATGGCAACCCAGAATGTAAGAGTTGGGGAATCCAGCCTAGTTTCTACTTTGTTTAGATGGCAAAATATCTTATTTCCTTGATAAAAGGAAATATTGTCATTTTTTTGGAAGTTAGAGGTGTTGGAGTTTTTTTGGGATTTGACAAAGAAGGAAGCTTTCTATGTTGATTACATCTGTCATCATTTCTATATGTTGAAGCTAAACATTTGTATAAACACAGACTCTCTTTACAAGCCAAGTTTCTGATGGTAGTAAGACTGCTACTCATTTTTATTCTGAGTAACATTGATCGCTGTTAAGTTCTAGCTGGGGAACAGGCAAAAATTGCCTCAGAGTTCCATATAATCATAGAATGTTTTAGGCTGGAAGGGACCTCCAGAAGTCACCTAGTCCAACCTCCCTACACAAGCAGGGGCATCTATACCTAGATAAATTTCCTCAGAGCCTCATCAAGCCTGGCCTTAAATGACTCCAGGGATGGGGCCCCCACCACCTCTCTGGGCAACACATTCCAGTGATCACCCTCACACTGAAGAACTCTTTTCTAATATTCAGCCTAAATCTCACCTTTCCCATCTTAAATCTATTGTTCCTTGTCCTATCCGTACAAATTCTTTTGGATAGACCTTCCCCTGTCTTCATGTAGGTCTCCCTCAGGTACTGGAAGGTCAATAGCAAATTGCAAATTTTTAATAGCAGCTTATAAACACTTTCATATCATAGGTAAGTGTTAAATCACTGTTAAATTCATTCAACATTCATGACCAAGAAAACTTGGCTAGGCTGGGGAATGAGAGCCACTAGCAGTCATGGGCTGTGACCAAAGAGCAGACAATTCACCATGGCCTCCCTTGTTGATGCTCAGTCAGGCCATGTACACGCAACATTGGTTAGACAAAAGGTGTCTGTGGAGTCACAGCTTGCTGTAGCTACCCTATCTTTCACCAGGCACCCTTTCTTAGCCGAGAATTTTGAAGGACCAAATAGTGCTCCTGTACTGGTGTTACAGTCTGAATCAGAAAAGCATTACCAGCCATCACTGAGCTTTGATATGCAGCAACACAGGACTGTGATGCTCATGAGCTGGATTCCTTTTGTAAGAAACTAAACTGGAAGATGTGCCCTTAAAACCCTGCAGCTGCAAATGAACACTCAGCACCTTGGATCACACTACACTACAGGAAACTGTGCTTGTCAGTTCCTTATCAACAAGTGGTTTGCCCTGAAGAGCTGCTCCTATCCACATTCATTACATTGTGTAGAAGCTGAGTGAACTTAATTGAATTCAAAGAGGACTAGAAAATCCTAACTCCTGTCTTTGAGTTACCCCTGCTCAGCCCCAGATAGCAAGGAACAGAAGAATAGAACTGGAAGACTCAGCACTGCAGGTCTGAATGAACAAAACATAGAAACCATTGCATGCACTTGCTTAGCCTCATCCAGCACCATAGGTTCTGCTTCAACTCCAGCAAAATCATATATTCACAAAAGTTAATGTGGGTCAAAGGATGAGAAAGATAAGTGAACTTAGTGACACATGGTGGGGAAGAAATTGGATGCAAAGTAGGAATGCAATGTTTGGACAAGAAATGTTACTGGACTGAGCCAAAGGAAAAGGCTTGAGATCAATCAGCCAGAGGATGAAAAGGTTTAAAGGCAGAAGAAATGCTAAAGTTAGCATGTGTGGCTTACTATAAATTGGGGTAATCTGAAACAGATATTCTCTGAAGAATACTTCCAATGTTTCCTGGCTCTACTCCAGCTACTTCAAAGCCCTGTTATCAGTGAATTGTGGTCCCAGTGTTAGGAAAGCTGGGCGATGTTCTAAGGAAATGTCAGCTTCAGATCACAGTTTCCTCTCATTTCTGTGAAAAGAGGTCAAATTAGCAAAAACACTGCCCACACGCGGTCTCTGTCACAGCCCTCCATGGCCCACTTTTTTAATGCTTGAGCTAATCCTTAGGATAGGGAACAAAATTGCTTTGAAACAGTAGGCTATTTGATTTAGGAAGCAAAGTTTAAAATAATACCCTAGCAGTATGTGTTGCCAAAAATCTGCTAGGCTGTAACATTCATTAGAGACATGCAGAACAATTAAGGGAAGTTTTTAATTCTCCTCCTCCACTTCAGGAACCTTCTCATTCTGGGAGATCTCTTTTGGCATTGGATAACCTTTACCTTGCTATTTGGGTGCTAATTAGTATATGGTTTGATCAGGTAACTGGGGTGAATGTTGCATTTTCTATAGCACTAACATGAAATACCCTCTTTTATCTTATATGCATGCTATTCTTCGCTGCTTGGTTCTTGGTGGTCTGAAGGGTGGAGTTAGGAGAAATTTATTGTTACATAATCTATATGTTTCACAAATACAGGTGTTGCCCACATTAAAGTACTCAGATTGCTTTGTCTGCTAGGATTCAATCTTGTTGCATCAGAAGTGGATTTACTATGTGTATGAGACCATATAGAAGATAGATATTGCAGTGAACAAACTATCTGAGATCATTAAACTGAATCACTTTGGCTGTTTAATATCAGTGGAGTTAGATCTGATGTTCATAGTGAAGATGGTTTATGCTGTTAAGACTTTAGGTTTATTTCTGATCAACCCAGGAATATGCTGAATCCACGGCAAGATTCAGTCTATCAACTAAGGTTTGACAAAGGCATCTGTGTAGCTCTTGCTAGCTACCTAAATGAGGAATCCCTTTGTCCTCACTGCAGAGTGCAGACTTGTCTTGGCCAAGCTTGGCCAAGTGAGTCTATGGATATATTCTCTCTCCTCTACACCAAAAACTTTGCAGTGTTGGATAGGTAAATGCAATGCAATCCACAGAGCTGCACCAAACTGAATGGAATGGGAGCTGTGTTTCCAGGATTCCACGTATGATGAAAGCAGAGAAGAGCAAAGCTAAGCTTTGCTAAGAATCTGTATATAAATCATGCCTGTTAAATTCTTTTTAATGCTATCCTGTAGCATAAACAGAAGGAAAGATATAATTGAAATCCATTCAATATGTGGGTCTAAAACCTACTCCAAAAGACATAGGCTTCAAAAATGTGTGATGAAAGGAAATAAAACGATGACAGTGATTTGGAGATGTTTATTTTTGCTAGCTCTGGAAGTAATGAAAACCTGGCAGACAGATTTGTTTGCTTCACTGATCATGGATGTAGCTATAGTCATAATACAGGTGACTCTTACAAAACCCTCAGTGAAATTCCACCTCCAGAAAATTCTAGATCATTGGTGGTGTCAAAATCTCATACCAGCAGATGAGTATCACAGAGAGGTAGGAATTGGAAAGGACTTCTGGGCATCATCTAGTCCAGCCTCTCCACTAAGACACATTTGCCCTAGATGACATTGCACAGGAATGCGTCCAGGTAGGTTTTGAAAGCCTCCAGAGAAGAACACTCTAGGATGGGCCATCCTTGGGTAGGGATGTACACACGTGTAGTTTATCATAGAATCATAGAATTCTTGATTGGATAGGACCTCAAGGATCATTTGTTCCAACTTTTCTCATCAAAAGTGTGGTCTAGACAACAGGGCCCAGCCCCCTGTCTAGCTGCATGCTAAAAGGTGTCCAGTGCTGAGGAGAACTGTAGTATACAGTATTGCATGTATCACAAATGCTTAACCTTTACTATATAAGTTTAATCTGAATAATTGCTCCCTACGAAAGGGTGAAAATTGTAACACCATGATTCACCGATAATCCTTCAGAATCACAGGCTAGGTTCTCATGAGGCATGAAAGGCCACATTGCTAGCAAAACATCAGAAAATGCATGCAAGAGATGAGGTGAAAGATAGTTATGTGTTACTCAGCTGAAGTAATGAATCATGCCCAAGAGTGTTTCAAATATTCAGTTCCCATGTACTGTTTTTTTAGAAGAAAGGATAGGTGAAATAAACTATTACAAGAGAAATGTTAGACACTGTTTACCACACTAGTGAAAAATCCTCAGGTGCTCAGCTGAACGTGGCATAAAGACCTAGACGGAGCCAGGCAGAGAAGGAAAGCTGAAGTAATTGGCAGAAAGAGCCCTTTCTGGATTTGAAAATGCCTGGTTAAAGCAGACTCTTTACATTTATCTTTTTTTACTGCTAGTGGCAAGTTGGTGCTGGTTCTGGCCTTGTTTTTCTTACTTTTGGCTCATGGCTTCCCCTCTCATAGAGTTGCAAATAGTAATAGCTGTGCCAAGCCAGCAACGGTGTTTCTAGCATGATCTAAAGATTCATCTTTCTGAGATTATGTTGCTTGTCTTTCAAGGCTTATTTTGCTTTTTTTTGATCGCTCTTGTTATTTTAAAAGGGAAAAAAAGTGATCATGGCCAGCTATGCGTACTAAATGATTTTCCAAAGGTTAACCTTTATTGTCTTGGTAAGTCGCTTATGAATAGCTAGCTATTCAGTCTGTTCAGTTATTGTGAGTCACTTCATCTCAGATTTGGAAGTTTGTCGTGAACTATTCGTTTTGTGTTCAGGTAGTCTGACTAGTGGGCTATGACTAGTCTGCAGATTTGCTGACTGGAATGCTAATAAATGGGAGGAAAGAATTCAGCATTTTTGGGATGACTGCTTTTACTCTCACATGAGAAACCATTTCTGAGCAAACAGCCATATAAATATTAACCAGACTTTTGCTTCCAGAAAACACTTTTGTGAGCTACAAGTCACTTATTTATAGATGTAGAAAAGTAATAAAATTGTATCTGAGTGTAGCTCTTTGAATGTTCAAATAGCTCATTTGCTGAGAGTAAGCCATCATCACTTTTCACTGGGGGCAGAAGATGTTCCTTTTATATAACATATAATGGTTGCAGTCTCATATCTGATCCCTAGGGATTTGAGCTTCTTAGAAATGGAACTTCTTCCAAATCCATGGTCTCCTATTCCCAGAAACTCATCCAAAGAAGTAGAGCTCGTGTAATTGAATAAGTAACTCTGTCTATGGAACAGATTCACCTCAAGCCAGATCTCAAATTTATCATAACAGTCCTTATTGAGGTACAGTAGCAGAAAATAAAATTCAGGGCTCCCCTGATGGAAACAGTTTTTTAATAGAAGACAATGCACTGTCCTGGTGAGTTCAGGCAGACTGTGAGATTTAAAGTGTATGGAGAGGTTAGCCTCATGACTTTTTCGTCTTTTGGATCCTTTTGCATTTAACCCAAACAAAAGTACAGCAGACAACTGGCTGTTAGATTCTTCTAGGTTTGATATGAAAAGAGAAAAATAACTCTTTTACTCCAGAAGAATTCAGATTTCAGGAGCAGCAAAGACATGTCTGTTCTTGGGAACGTGTTGTGGGGTTAATCTGCTCTAAAGACAATCCTTTTTGGCCCACTTAAAATTTCTAAAGACTAATTTTTCTTTTTAAAAAAGCTTATTCATCACAGTGCAAAGATGTTGCCATCTTCCTTTTTAAGGGAAGAGAATTGACGGTAGTACTGCTGTGTGATCCAGCCCAGGAGTACTCTGCAACTGCTGCAGCTGAAGTAAGGACAAAAGAAATCCTTCTGGGACTATTTCCTCAGGCTGACCCAGGGTCTGTTGAATGTTAGTTGAGAACAGCTATAGGGACTAGCCATATGGTAAGAGATTAATGACTGTGGTGCTTGCTGTTTAGGTCCTAACAGTAACAGAGTATGCCTTGCCTCGTTGTCACTGTAAAGGGGGCCCTGGGTATATTTTTGCTACTGCAGGCAGTTATAGAAAAAAAAAAAAGCCTGAGAAGCACTGGATATTTTATCTCCTAAAGAAGCAAGGGCATCTCCTCTTGCCTCTCCCATCCTAGGGTCTGACCTTCCTTCCTCAGACCTGTCGTTAATGCCACTTACTGAGAGTTACAAAGTGCAGTGCTGCCGAGGAAGGTCTGAGAAGCCTGCCTCTCATCAGGGATGGGTCCTGAGAGCCTTTAAAGGACCCTGACTTCCTCTCTAATCTTTCTCAAAAAGATTATGTGAGATGGGATGGTGACTGCATGTACGTGTTCAGGGAGGGGAGAAGAGGAACATTTCCGAGAAGAAAGTTGAGTAATTCTCTGTTAGCCCGATGCATCCTTCCACTAACTGACTGGCTATCTGGAAAGATCCCCACATACCCTGAAAGACACAACGTCCAGTCTAATTCTCACAACCACTCAGGGATACTGCAGACAACGTACTTTCTCTTGCTTGTTGTCTTGACATTTAGGGAAATTTGCACAAATCCATTTTCCTCCCGAGAATGCAAAGTCAAAATTTTGAGAAAAAAGACTGAACCCAAGGAAATTCTGAAAACTGGAGTTCTACCAGCAACTGCAACTGTGCAGTCTTTCATCTCTTACATATTTTATGGTTTACATCAGCATTAGAAATGTATATTTATATTCAGATTAAAGCAGAGAGAAATGAAGAAATTAATCATCCCAGTTTGACCATGAAGATGGTCAGAAGTTCCTACTGTCAGAGACAGCTGGTGGGGCTGAATTAGCAGAAGATACAAAGTTTAAAGTAACATGAAGAATTCTTATGGATTCTTTTATTGCTGATACTGCAAGATCCTTCTTGCAGCTATGATTTGCTCTAAATGTTCTCTGTACAGTCAGTGTTTCGTAGTGGACAAACATTGCTGGGTAGTTGCATAGGTTGCAGAAGGTTCTTGTGACCGTTTGTAATCAGCTCCTTTCCATACATTCCTTCTTCCTAAAATTGGGGAAAATAGCTTTTTATCTGATTTTAAAACTCTTTCAAACTTAATGTTTTGTTCACAAGGTTTTTGATTTAAAAAAATAAAACAGAAGAGAGAAAGGCACTTTGTCCCTCAAACAATTGTAGTTTTTGCCCTTTTTCCTGAGAACGCTGACAACCAAGATCAACTGTGACAATGCTTTTTGAAGTAAGAATTCTTGTGCCTGTCACATCACCTGGGAATCCCAAACACAATATGTCTTGGACTCCTGAGTAGCCAATGAAGCCAAGCACAATGTTGCTGTTATGGTAAAGCCAAGATTTTTTCACACACTTTTTTTTTAAATAGGACTGGAAAAACTGCATGAAGAGCCTTTTCTTCTTTTGTCTCCTTTTTAAGTTCCAGACCAAGCCAGAGTCAGACTTCCATGAAAGTTCAGACACTTTTTAAAAAGCAATTGTTTGATTCTGTGCATATTTTTGTGTGGGGTTACAGCACATACAATTAATGTGACTCATGGTCAGGGTCAAAAGTCTGGGTTGACTATGACTGGACTCCTAATTTGCTCCTTACTAAGTCACCCATCCTTTCTCTGAGTCATTCTTCAGCAGACAGCTTCCAGTTTAAAATTAGAAAATAGAAATATATACCAAGAGCAAAGACTGGTGCTGCAGGCACAGCTTGTTTGTTTTATGAGTTGATGTGGTAGCAACTATCTCAAGGGGGGCCCATTCTAATGTCTACAACAGATGCCCCATAAGATACTCATGAATAATTCAGGTTGTAGAACATCTGCAAACATGTATGGCATGAATGTATCAGGAGCTGGTAAACATACCCACTGTTGGTGTCAAACAATCCCATTGTGTGTGCTTGCTGCAGATGTCTTTTTAGAAAGTCTTGCATAGTGGATGTGCAAGGACCTGGGAGCATGAGCAAGGGCTATGTGTGCTATGCACACAAGCCTTCTCAGAGAGTACAGTTCCCTTGCTAGAAGTCTTTGCTCTTACCAGCAGACAAGAACTTCAAATGAGAGTCACCAGATGCATCTGGAGGAAAGCTGAAGATCTGAAGCATACAGAAGTGTTAGAATAAGTCACTCACTCTCCTGGCTCTCTAGTCCTTAGTGTTATACTGACAGGCTTTCAAAGACAGGTCTGGGAAGATATTTTTCAAAACCTACATAATTTATGAGACTAGGGAGATATCCACTTCTCTTGGTTATTTTAAATCTAATCAGTTAAAATGCTGGCACCTAACAGCTATGTCTGAATGAAGCTGAAATCACTGTACATGAATAAAAAGAGCACAAAATCAATCATCAATACATTTGGAAGCAGTTGAGAGAATCTACTCTGATTGCATAGATTTCTCCCCTGTTTAATTCCCTTTGTACTCCAATCTGAGCTTTTGGAGCCCACACCCCACACCTTCTTAATGGTCATCAGATTCATAAATATTTTTCAATACTATTTAAGTTTTTGCATTGTATGAGAGACTAAGTAATAGAAAGAGACAAACAGATTGGATTGTAATCACAGGAAAGAGTAAGATGATTGTCCATTAAAGTTAATATAGAATCTAATCTGGGTATTCTGCCTTTTCTTATGACTAAGTCTTCAGTTTTAAGCAAAATGTTTAACTAAACCAAAGTTGAATATGAGTTCAAAAAGATGTCTAGTAGTGACATTCTTGGAATGCACTTTTGATGTCAGACAGAGGAAAATTATTGTCAGGGGACGAGAAATTCCTCTATCTGAAAGATGTGGAACATAAATTCACTAAATCCAAAAAGGAAACAAAACCACTTTACATGTTTACTACATGTTTGTGTCCTTGGCATTTAAAATTGAAGATGTCGCCCCTCTGTTTTCACTGTTAAAAGTGGTGACAATAATGCCAATTCATAGAACCTACAATAATTCCCAAAGTTTCTCCTCAGTTATGGTAATAGACACAAGAGATGTCTGTTGTCAGATATCTCATTGAAGTCAGCTGCTGTCTTGTGTTTAACTTCATGAAGACAAGATTTCTCCAAGGGTAAAAGGCTGATAGAAAGTGATCTCTCTCTGTTACACATCACTATCAAAGTTCCAGGTATTAAGCCAAAGTAGCCAGTGTTACTCCATAAAGGCAAAAGAGAATGGGTAACGCTTTCTGCCAAGACCAGGTAGCGAACAACGGCACTTTCCATTTAAGGATAGCTTTCCTTCAGCCACCAGTTAAGTCCAATTAATGTGACTGAAAATAGCCTTTTTGCTATATTTCTATGATAAATAAGATGGAACAATACAGAAATTTTTAAACCCTAATATTTAATGAAAGTAACTGTGGTTTAGAAGTGCATTAGGTGCTATCCAGATTATCTTCGTGTCTCTTGATCCTGATGAACAATTATTTTTAGAAAAAAAATTTTTAGAATAAAGGAAAGAAAAATATGACAAAGGCAAAAAAAATTCTAAACTCAACAGCTTCTAAGGCATCTCTGTGATAAAACCCTGACTGAGCAGCCTTTCAGTTATGGGTAATTTTTTACTTATGGAAGTGTTTTTATAAAGTGCTTACATTTGAGGTTCTTGCTACAGCATTTGCTGACTTTGCTGACTTTGCTGTCACAGGTTAATTTTCATGACAATTTTTGTTATATACAGCGTAGCAATAAATATAAATTAAGTTGTAAAGCATTATGATGAAGCCAGAAATTATCCAGTGACAACTTCCCTAACTTATCAATTGATGACACTTGGATAAAGACAAAGAGCAGTTTCACAGAGAAAAGCAATTTATGTAGAAAAATAATATTTCCAGCCACAATTCTATCAGAAAGGAGATTTTGAATTATCCAGGCTGGAACTGTTAGAATGTCCTGAAATTAGTTCTGTCATTTTCTAGAGAGGAATGTAATAGCTCTAATGGCCACAGCAGCCACCTGTATTTTGCTCTTTCTTTGGAAAAAGAGCCTGTGCTGTCCACAAAGCATTGCTTCCCAATGCTCTGTTCATTCACCTGCTTAATAAAAGATCTTCTGAAAGCCTGCAATTGTCTTAATTAACTTCCCTCCTCCCTAAGCCACTGAATTATTTCCAGGAGGCCCAGGAGGAGAAGCTTGACTATTATTTTGTGAAATCTGCTGGTGAGTGCCTTTGGAAGGTGCACAGTAGGATTTGTAATGGCATTCACTGCTGTGTTATGCTTCTCTCAATGTGCAGGGATGCAATCCCATGGGGTGACAGAGCCTGCACCTCAGGTAATGCTCAGGTACACTTACAGCCATTCCAGCCTGGAGAAGGGTGTTTGATGTAGATGCAACTGGACTCTACTGCATTAGAGGGCAGTGGCAGCAGGCTTTCATCAACACTCAGGGTGAGCATTCACTCTCATCTGCACCTACTCCCACGTCTGAGGTTCATGACACCAATGCCTCTTGTATATTCCTGCATAAGAATTGTAACATATTCAGGACAAAGTGATCAGTGTTTCACCTGTTGTTATGAGATTGTACTTGCTCTTTACGATGCAATGGATTTCATCAAGCTGTTCTTTGCTTTAAGATGTTCAAGCTATGCAAAATCCTCACATGAGGTAGCTGCGTCTGTTACTGCTTTTACTTGTCCAAACAGTATAGGTGTGCTGCTGGAATGGCATCACAGAGCCTGGTTAGAGCCAAAGAATTAGTGTAGAGGCAAATTTTTTATCACATCTTCCCACAGTGAAGTTCAAAGTGAATAATATATCACCTACAATACTATTTAAATAAATTTTAGTTTCCTTTTTCTTGCTTTCATTTGGAGGCAGAGGAACTACAGGCATCTTTTACACTAGAGGTCTACCTTGTCCTATTCCCTTTTGTTAGCTTTTACTAGGAGAGGGACTTGAAGGCTGATGTGAACTAAAAATTTTCATTAGGATTTGTATTTTTTTTGATGTTAGTAGCCTGACAAAAACCCATTCTCACTATTTGCACATTACTTGCTAATTTGTTTTTTTTATATATTTTGCCATTTACCCGATGCAATAGCACTCTCTGAGCAGTAAGAAGAAGGGATTCTTCCAATTCTTTCATGTAGTGTTGGTGAAGACCATGGAAGATGCAAATTTCAATTGATTTCTTCATTTAAAAAAAAAAAAAGTAGGACTAAGTTTGCCTTGGACATCTTGCTCCTAGCTCTTGCATAGTATGAAAAGTATGTTTAATGAAAATGAAAGCTATGAGGCCATCTAAAAGAAAAAGGAAGGAGGTTGATAACCTTTGGGCAATGGTGGGTAATTTCTTCTGACTTCTGCAGTCAGTACTGGCAATGAGAGGTGTTATCAGTGACATTTTAAACTCATCATGTATTCAATCTAAGTACCTTAGGAACCTGAAGCTGCTACACAGGATTGTGAGACCAAAGATAAAAGTGTGTGTAAGACTTCCTCACACTATTTTTTCTTACAGTTTTCTGAATTATTACAAAAAATAAGCTTAATGTAAATATTTACGAGTTTATAGAAAGTATATGTGTGTGTGTAAAAACACTTGATAAATATTAATTTCCAATTGGAGACTTCTGTGGTTCTCAGACAGACATACAATTTATTTTTGTAAAGTGAAAAAAGGGAGAGCCCTTTCTGAAAAGCATTTCATGCTGCTATTTCTAGTAGTACATCTAGGGACATTCTGAAGATAATTTTATTGTATGATCTTTTGAAAAACGAATGAATGTCATATATCTGTGCAACAAAACAAGAAAAGACAACTTTGTGTAATTCAACGCCAAAAAAATGATTGGGGGATGCGGTCAGTAGAGTTTTATGGCTATTAGGCCATAGCACTTCTTTCAGTTCATTTTGTTCCAGCAACGCAAGCGAGTGCTGTCCATGCCCTGGATGACTTTATTCAGTTAAAGCTGCTTCCCAAGGCCCTGGGTCCCTGTGGTGGAATCACGCAGTGCAGACATGTGCATCCGCTGAACTTGAGTCGTATTTGCTGCCAGCTCAGCAGCTTAAGGTCACTTAAGTGCTTTCTAAGAGGAAGGAATCACTCCAAAGAATTATGCTCTGGCCTGGATCCTTCAGACGGGAAAACTGCTAACTTTCCCAACACCCATGGTTTTGCCAACACCTTTGTGCACATTGTTTTATTTTGTGTTTACAAGTTGCTTCTTGCTGGATGCAAGCTACAGCTTATATCTGCATCTGCCAGCAGATCGTAAGATGGCAAAGCTCTAGGTCTGAGTGTTTCACCTCAACTGTGTGAGCACCCAGGGAGCAATAAAGCTGTGAAGCGATAGGCGCTTCGCACAAAGCAAGACAGCATGTGAAACCACTGTTCTTCCATTTAACGTTCAATTCCCTGGATGTGTAGTCTTCTGGTTTCCTATATAGTGCTGAAGAACATGAGCCAAGATGAAGATCAGGTAAGATTAAATGAAAGAGCTGAAGGAGGATGTGTCAGGAAAAGCAGTATAGTTATTTTCTTTTAGAGAAGTAATCACTTCTCTGTAATTTGATTAAATCTTGGCCTAAAGCATCTTCTTCACTAAATGAAATAATCCATCCAAGATTTGAACACGGTTTGAATTCATGTGGTTTGTAAGATTTTATTCTCCTGAGTGGACCTTTCTAAACAGCAAAAACCACACAGTCTACACACTCTAGACACTCTAGTATCCACTAGTCCCTAAATGACTGATTTCACCACATGAAAATTCAGAGCAAAGCTAGTTAAGTACAGTTGCATGGTCCTAGGTCTAAGATGATACAATGAAAACCAGAATGACCTGATGTCTGGTTGACCCCGTGTTCAACTCCATGCTACTCAAGTTCTGTGTCTTGAAGACTTAGTGACAGAAGAGCAGATTATCAGTGGATCATCAAAAACATGTTTGACCTAGAGTCAAATTGTAACTGTCTTCCATTTCCTGTTGAGATGCTGAGCTGTTCAGAACAAAAAATATTGCCAACATAAAATAAAAGCAAATTTATCCTCATGCTTCAGATTTATACTCATTCTCAGAAATGACTTAACTCCAACTTAGCATTGTGCAGGTGAAGAAAACTGAGTCCTAAAATGATAAAATACTGAGAAACTGCTAAAAACCTGCCAAACCATTGGAAATGGAAATGCTCAGATAGTGTGATTTCTGCTTTATCCCAGACAGACTGTCTCAAGCCATACTTTTGCCTACTGCTCCAGGTAGTGGTGTCTGCTCTGCCCAGAAGTGGCCGAGCTGAGATGCAGCAGAGCACTGGTGAGGCCAGCAGGGTTAAGGCTAGGGGAAATGAAGATTAGCAGCCAGTGCTCTCAGTATCATGTGGCAATGGTTAACCCAAACTCCAGCTCTGTGCAAGTGCTTGGCTGTGGCTTCATGTCCAAATTGCTGCAAGAAGGAAGATCTCTCAGTGTTGGTCTGCTGGTCTGTTTTGCTTCTGTCCTGTGGCAGGATGACTCTATTTTTCCAGCCTGTGATGTTTTAGCCTTTCTATTTAAGGTGAAAAGCCTTAGAAACTGTATGTTTTCTTTAACATCTCTTAGTGTCTTCAGTCTGAGAGGATGCAGTTATTATTTATATACACCAGCCCTTTGTTTAGGCTGCTGTTGTAGCTAGTCTGAAATTACTCATGGAGTTCATGTCCCTGAAACTGGAGTAAAGGTTTGTGACACGGTATCCATGCTACAGCACATCCCCCACTGGAGTTTACTCCATTGTACATTCCGAAAACTTGAGGCTTCCTGAGGGAAAGAGGTTGTGATAGGAAAGATGTGGTAATCTCGATTATCCCTAGCCAGACTTCAAGACAGGCACCTCAGACTATTGAAGTCTACTTTTCCCTTGAGATTTGCAGGGAAATGACTTGATGAAATGTCAACATTTCACAACATGAAATGTTCACTGTGAATGTATTTGAGTAAAGTGATGTTACACAGCTTTGTGTGTAGCATATGGAGAGCATTTTAAGAATCCACTCTTCGGACACTAGGCAGGCTTTGGTGGTAGGGTGCTATTACCAAAAATACATTATAGCTTTCCTGATGGGGCTCTGCAAGGCTGGCTAAACTCCCTATGTTGAGCAGTATTTGAAGTAAAAATGTAGCTGCTGGTGAGGCTAGTAGTGGGTGTTGCAGGCAGTGGCTGAGCGGATTGGTAGGAGGATGGTGAAGCAGAGCAGTCAGCCTGGTTCTTCTGGGCTGCTGGTCGCTTGGAGCCTGTTAGAAGAAAACTGAGCATAGCTGGGTGCATTTGAGATTGTTGGCTGAGGGGGAACCACCTTCAGACAGTAGGGCTCCAGTAAATGTGTGGGGTCACAATGTCATGAAGCAACCCAGGCATTTGTGTTCTGACAGGACAATGGAGAGGCAGGGGAGATGCTGTCTTTCTTTGAGTGCTTGCTGAGCCAGTGGTAGGCAATTAACGCTCATTTTCACAAGGATAGGGGAGTTGGGGAAAAGGGTCATGAAATCTCAGCTAAGGCTTGGTGAGAATGCTTTAGAGTAAGAGATTAAAAATACTCAATTTCTATGGTGTAATGACAAGACCCTCATGTTGTAATTGAATAAGGGGTCATAACTACCTCAATCAGGAGAAAATAGCAAGGTTTCTTTAACCGACAGGACAAAAGCCTTATAGAATCCAGTCACTTGATGTTAAATGCTCCAGACAAATGCAGCTTTTAGAAATAAAGTTCCAGCTTTTAAAATGAAAATGATTAATCTCTGGTGTTCAGTGCTAAATGGAGGCATAATTTTTCCATATCTTTCCATTTTCTGGGTCATCATCACTGAATTTGGTCTGCTTCTACTACAGTTCTGCAGAGACTGCAGGAGCCCTGTCACTTCCAAATTTGTTATTAATGTTTTGGGAAGAAGTGCCAATGCCTAGATAAAAGTCTTTGTAGACACAATGGTTATTGGAGTGACTACTCCTGGGTCAGTTGGACTGAGAGTCTTAAATACTAGCTTTTATCAAGTCACATTCATTGAACTCACTGCAGGACTGAGAAAAGTTCCCTGCCTTGTTTTACACAGGATGCAGACTGTATGACCTTAAAATAGAATTAGTCATATTGCTTGTGTGAGTAAAATAAGCGGCTGCAGACACACCCATGGGTATCTGCATAATTTATTTTAAATCTCTTTAGGCAGCCAAAGAATATGAGATTCAGGAGTATTTACATTTAGGGGGATAGTTTTCCTTAGACTCTCATTGGGAAGCAGCACATGCCTCCAGAGGCACTGCAGATCACCTAGGTGAGCTGGCTAGAAATACAGCATTTCCCATCATCCCCAGAGGTTACCTCAAGCCAAGGAACATCCTTAAACAGCATATTGTAAACTACCAAAAAATAGTATTTTAATGCTTATAGTGTTCTTGGCAGCAGTATTCACCTTTGTCATTGAGAGTGTAATAAATTATGGGAATCTCTATTTTGATTTTCTCTTAATACTTTGAGTATTGTAGGAATGGTTAACCTCACACCTGATATTCAATGCTGGCATGATTTTAAGGGATGGAGTAGTGTTATAGTTAGCAATAATATGGTGTAAAATATAATGCTGCCAAGACTTGAGAGTTAAAAATATGTCATGTCCCATGAAATTTCAAATGTGAGCCAACTATAGAGCATGGAAATGTTAGGTTTTTTAATGCAAAGACAGAGTGTGCATCTGAAAGAGTATCTAATGACATTCTGCCCTTGTTGAGATGTCCACATTAGCACAGAACTCTCCCCAAAAGGGTAAAGCCAAAGAAAAGACAGATACCATGAACAAGCAAGAGCAAACCAAACTAGGAGAAATGCATAAATATCAGCCAGTAATTTCTTCTTCCTAATCCCTTAGTCTTTCATTCTGTTAAATGACATATGTAAAGAGTTGTATTGTGCTCTAGAACATAGGCTTTTGTACCTTTCCTTGCAGATCAACAGGAATTAGTGTTAATGACTCATGAAGTTATTCAGCCCTTCATAACAGACCAACTTTCCTTTGACTTCATGACCTCCATTACAGGCAAATTCCTCAAGATAATTCCAGCATATGTCCATAAAGTAGTTGTGTCAGAATTTATTGCCTTGTAATTCAGCAATAATCTCCCTGTTCTCTTAGTGAGCAAAAGACAAAGATGAGGAAGATGAACGAGTTTCTGCTTTCTTTTATTCTATAGACTTTATATAAAGCCTAAAAGCCGGATCTTTCTTTATGTAGAACTAATCTCATGGATAACAAAGTGGTTATAGTTTGGCTTGGTTTGCTACATAAAGGCTTTTAAGAAATACAAATTTTGTTCCAAAATGTGAATCAACGTCCTTCCATACAGCCGATTTATCTTTTGATCTTTCTTTTATGCCTTCATGAAGTTAGTGTGATTTTTCCAGAGCGTTTCACAGAGCAGCGTTACATACAGTATTATAAGCAATAGGCTTGTATCATCTAAAGTGCTTGGCTTCAAGTTAGAGTGAGAGAGGCATTCACTTGAAAAGCAGAAGGCATGACTATGTCCAGTTATTCTCCTGACTTCTTGTTTAACACCTGCCAAGTCCTTCCATTTCTTGTTTCTTCTCTCTCTGCTTTGTATTTTTGGTTAGATTTTAAATTATTTTCAGATGGGAGATTATCTCTCACTGTGTTTGTAGAATGTCTAGAACAACAGAGCTTCAATGCTGACTGCCATCTCTGGGCACACCTTAACATAAATAAGAGAGAGGGATAAAGTTTCAAACTTTCCAAGGCACCTTTTTTAGTTTGTCTTGTTTTCAGACCAAACATGAAATGCAAAGTCATAGCCTTTGATTGCTAATGAGCCACCTTTTCCTTGGTGTCTTCACCTAGTTGCTACTATGACATCCTTTTCCTGTGATTCAGTTATGTCTGTTCTCTAGATTCTGCTAAAATATTTGAGTGATCTGATCAGGTATTTAAGGTGAAGACACACTAGGAGTAGCTGGACAATATAGGGCACATTGAGCCTGTGCTGTGCAGTATGGTGTTGAGACCTAGACTGCAAAGTCCAGTGCCACATGGGGACAGTGAATTAGAAAGCTCTACAGTTTGTAAGTCAGCACTTGCTCTGTGGTCTTTGGTGTACACACGTCTTTAGTGTCCCTGACATCATGGGTACTCCAGGGATGCTACAATCCCTGTATCTGTGTTATGGAGAATTTACACTATTTCCTTTATTTTGCCCAAACCAGCTACTTTTTAGCAATTTTTATGCCATCTGGCTGCCTGGCAAGTTCTGCTGCATCTGTCTAGTTTGCAAAATTCCTTGAGATTTTTTTTGCTCTGTGTTCAGCTAATCCAGTAGATTTTTGTTAATTATCTGTGGCACTAATGCAAATTAACTTTTTTTCCTTTCAACTTGAGCCTCTTGCTGTATTAGAAATGGGATTTTGTGCAAAATGTAATGGATATTGTATGCTCATCTACTGTATAAATGAAGTCATCTAGTTATACTGGAAATCATTCCTTCACATGTAGGATGTAGATTTTTCTGGTCTACCCTACCAAGTGCAGTGTTGCTTGGAGCTGCCGCAGCTGTTGATATTGCTGTTCTACTGTCCCTTCTCCACCACTGCCATTCTGAGATCTAGAGCTTCACTGCCTTCTGTCTCGCTTGTACCATGGGACTGACTTTAAGACAACCTTCTTTATGGCCTTTCATCTGACACAAAGCATTCAGGATGTTTACCTTTTGTAGATTAATTATATTTGCCATAAATCTCCTGGTTCTCAGGACCAAAGTCCTTCTGCAGACTTCAATCAAATAAACAGACTCTGTCTAAAAGACAAAGCCCTGAGGGTCCTGGAGGAAACAGATCTTGTGACACAATCCAGTAACAAAACCAGGGTAAAAGTCATCCTTTGCCTTTCTCTAGTTTATTTATTCTTTATTTAGTTACCAGAGTTTAGCAAGGGAGTGATTTTGGCTGGAATATGAAAGTAACTGAGCTCCGCTGTACTAATTGTGCTGGCTTTGAGGCTGGTGGAAGATTTGGTCCACCCAGAATAGCAGTCTTCCCCAATTTGTACTGTCCTGCTTACTTCACAGGAACAAACTGGAGAGCCCAGCACTGTTTATCCTGAGCTCTTTGAAATGTGAATCACTCCAGTACAGCCTCTCCCAGACTAGACTAGGAAAGCTTATTATCACTGATTTACAAGCCTTTAGAGATCAAAATGGGCCAAACCAACATTTCCTCCCTTCTCCTTTAAAACCACAACAGAGTGTCTGCCTGCTTTTGAAAGTAAAAATTCTTTCCATAGTGATCTTATTCTTTTGCACTTCTACTGACAAATACTAATTTATTCCTATTGTTTCTAAACAGCTTGCAATTAACAAGGGTTTTTTTTTTCTTTTTAATAATTTGATTTTTTGTTGTTTCGGCAGCAGCATCCAAACTGACTTCAACTGAGCTCTGGCAGTAACAGACCTAATTCTTGGGCTATTCTATAACACGTGTGTGCATGCTAAAGAGAAAAGGAACATGTCCCAGAGAAAATTGTGACAGCCATCGAAAACCACTAGAATTTCACAAATCAAGCCACTTCAAAGGCCTTGTGATGCCATATTCCCTCTATTTTTAGCTTTTTCTTCTTTCTAGGTTAGGCATTCACCTACAGAAGAGAACCTGTTGTTTCATGGCTTAGTTTACCAATAGAAAGATTGGGAAAGTGCACATAGATGTGTTACTGGGCTGAAAGGATTGCTGGGTTGTAGTATTTGTAAAATAGACTTTGCCTTTCAACTGCTAATGGAAACGTGTTTTGAGCACTAGAATCTCACACAAGAGTTCCTAGGGACATGCAGTGTGCCAGATGCCAGCACTGCCTGATGACATGGCAGGTGTGGGTCCTGAGTGCAAAGATCTCTGCTGCTGATTCTCACTGCTGCAAGTCCCTGCACCAGTTAAACCTGGCTGCAATGGCAGCTCTTGTTCTTTGTAAGCTCCTTGCCCTAAAAATCTTTCAGTCTTAAAACATAAGCATTACTGATGACACAGTCCCATCATAAGGAAGAGGTTGTCAGCCAAATACTGATACTCTAAAGTCTAGGGATCACAATGAAAAAAATCAGTAAAAGCACCAAAATTGGTGTAAAAGAAGACAAAATGAGGTAAGTCTTCTGGATTAGGGAAGGAATCAGCCTCTGTTTTGGTGGCAGGCCACACAGAAGTTGTTAATCTGTTGTTTCTTTAACTTACTGTAGTTGTCAAACAACTGTCAGCTGAGGCATTACGTTTTCTCAGACAGTAGTAAATGAAATATCCAGGCTGGGATTCATGATACCATTACTGTGTCCGTGTTGGAGTAGAAAATACTTTACACAATTAGGGCTTCTCCTGTGCTGAGCTAGCGCAGGGAACAGCCTTGGTTATTAGCTAAACAAAACTACACACCCACTCTCAGTATTTTACACAAGGGTTGCTGGTACTGTAACCCAAGACACGGATCTTGAATAGACCTGTAAGTATAAACAAGACCTCAGGACTGTCAGAAAGCATAGAGCTGCCTGCTCTACATGAAAGGCAGCATTCTTCATCTCCTTGAGTAATGCAATAATGAAGAAAGACATTGAAGTATGCACATATCCTGGGGGAAGGTAATAGATGTAGCATATGGCAAATGTCATTAGTGTTGCTTGGTACACTGCTAATGATGAGAAGAACCTGCAGATAACAGGGAAGATTATCTACATCAGAAGGCTTGGATGTGGGCATCAGGCTGTGCAAAATGATTGAACTTAAGCATTTAGCGCAAAATATAACCTGAATGAGAAGGCACCTCTGTGGTTCAGTTCTAAACCCATGCATACACTATGCTAAGCTGTATATCCACAATGTGTGTATGAACAAACTACCTTCTGGCTTGTTGTGTTCAGCTTTTCTGCAGAATCAAAGAGTTCATTCTGGCACCTTCAGCCATTTCTTCCCCCCTTCTTAACCACATCAAGAGCATTCCTAGCATTTTTCCTAGGAGGTTACAATCATTTCAATCATAACTTGAATTAAAAATGTTGGCATTTGTCAACACGTGTATAAAATTTTCACCTGGAATCTTTCTTTTCTGGTTAATGAAAACCACCTGACTGCAAAAATGCATTAATTGACGTAAAAGCGCTGTCAACACAGCATGGAAACAGCAGGTCTGATCTGGAGAGCTGTGCCCATACTGTGGCTTTAGTGCCTTGGCTTTTGTATACTAAATAGCTAAACACAGTTGGCATACAAGGTTGCCCTTTCTGCCTGAATGCTGCAGGAGAGAGTGTGAATGGGGCTGCCAACATTTTCCCTCTCTCTGTGGGAATAAATGAGAAAGCAGTGAAAAATATGAGCTGGAATGGAAAAGAGGAGATAAAGATGCATGGAAGCTGACCCAATGCAAAGTGGGAGACAATGGCATTTGTGTAGGCGGTGCTGCTGAACACCTGCTAGGAGAAGGAATCACAGAATCATAGAATGTTGTTCTGGTTTGAGAATTACCAAATTTTCAACTATTAGTTGTGCTGTTTTTATGCCAAAATGGCATTTTATTTTGAAGCTGGAGGTAGCTTTCCTAGCAGACCTCCTGCATCAGGGTCTGGAGTCTATAGGTGATTGATTGGTGGACAGAGTCCATAAAGGAAAGGTACTTCCTCTTTCTCTTCCTTCTCTTCACATCACCTCCTTCATCGTCTTCAGTTGCAACACGTCAACCCCCTGAAACCGAAGGGTGGAAGACAAATAAGAAGTCTCAGTCCAGCTGCAACTCCGCTGTGGGGGTAGCCAAGGCCCTCTTTTGCATGGGAGCTTGAACACAGAGAGGCCGAACAGGCAAGCCACTCTCCATACCTGCAAACCCCCTTCTGTAGGGGTAAACCTGCAGCCCTCCCCTCTTTCACTGAGGGCTCAGATACAGAAAAGCCTAAAAGCTGCACCAGCTTATTCCTGGCCCTTGGCAGCAGGCCAAAGTTAGGGCAACCCCTCCACACAGCCACTCTACAGTGATTGCCTTTGAAGATGCCAGATAGAGCTGAGCTCTTAACCCTCTACCTCTCTTGAAGCCTGACCACAGGGGAGAAGAAAGACAGGCTCTGCATAAAGCCTGTAGAAAGGCCTTGGACGAGACCCCAGAGTGCCCATAGGCCATAACATGTGTGTCCAAGAGTAACCAGCACCATGTTTGGCTTGTGTCCACTGGGCTGGCAAAGATCTTGTATACTCTGCCACTGAGAGAATCTGAGAAAAACCTCTACTAAGAGATGGAATGAGAGATCACAAATACTGATCTAACTAAGCCTTTGGCAAACAGAGAGAGTCTGGAACCCTGTTGTATCCTCCACATTTAACACTGCTGTAGCCTCAACGAAGAGTCCCCGAGTGGACAGGAGCTAAAAGTATGACAGAGATGTCACAGCTGTCATGTTGCCCTTTTGCTAATTCATCAGCTGTAATGTCTTAATTTCTGAAGAAGCAGAATGGGAATCCTTGTTATTGCAGCAATGTTCAGAGAAGACATTAGTGGAGAGTGTCAGAGGAATTTTATTAACAGCTGTGCTAGGAAGGTTTTATGACATTTCTTCATCCATACAAACATTTCAGGCTGTCTGTTAAGGTCATTGAACAGGCTTAGGCCTATCACCAAACCCAACAGCTAGAAACCCTCAGATACAGTTTCTAATGCTGATGAGATAGGATATCATAAAACATTAGGGATTGAAGTGACCTTGAGAGATCATCCAGTCCAATCCCTCTGCCACAGCAGGATCACCTAGACCAGGTTCCACAGGAACACATCCTGGTGTGTCTTGAACATCTCCAGAGAAGGAGACTCCACAACCTCCATAGGCAGCCTGTTCCAGTGCTCCATTACCCTCACTGGGAAGAAGTTCCTACTGATATTGCTATGGAACCTCCTATGTTCTAGCTTGCATCCATTGCCCCTTGTCCTACCACTGGATGCCACTGAGAAGAGCCTGGCTCCATCCTCCTGACACCCACCCCTCACATATTTGTAGACATTAATGAAGTCACCCCTCAGCCTCCTCCTCTCCAAGCTCAAGGGACCCAGCTCCCTCAGCCTTTCCTCATCAGGGAGGTGCTCTACTTCCTTGATCACCTTTGTTGC
>VZRI01000302.1:198878-388275 GCA_013397515.1 Upupa epops
TCAAATGCCTTCCTGAAGTCAAGATAGACCACATCCACTGCTCTGCCTTCATCTATCCACCTGGTTATGCACTCATAAAAGGCTATCAGGTTGGTCAAGCATGACTTCCCCTTGGTGAAGCCATACTGACTGTCCCTAATGACCCTCTTGTCCTTGATGTGCCTAGAGACAGCATCTAGGACAAATTGTTCCACCACCTTTCCTGTGATGGAGGTGGGGCTGACCATTCTATAGTTACTTGGGTCCTCCTTCTCACCCTTTTTGAAAAGTTATCTGCTGTTATTTGAACTAAAAACATAGGAAATATACAGGAAACAGAATGTGATTTAGGACAATAGCTGTTTCCTTAGCTCTGTGTTCTATGGCTCTCCTGCCCGTGGTGCCCCGACCTGCTCTTCCTGAGCTGCTAAGTGTCCAAAAAGGGCTGCAGAAGTGAGGTCAGATTGTGAAAGGTTTTGTGGTAACACTCACAAGTTCATGTGCCCACCTATTCCCACCCAAGGTGAACTGCACTTCAGAGTGGAAAACTGTCAGATTTCCAGCACTCAGGATCACAGGAAAATGTGAAAGGGGGTCTGTTACAGAGGTTCAGAATGCCAGCATATCACGAGCTTTGCCACGCAGAACATGCCCAGCCCAGTCCCATTCCCTCACCTTCCTTCCTTCCAACCTTCCTTCCTTCCTTCCTTCTTTCCTTCCTTCCTTCCTTCCTTGGCAAAACAGACCCTGACACCTGCATGCCAGGCACAGCTGGATATTTGCTCACCTGACCCAGTGCATTACAAGCCGTGTGCTGACTGATCAAGGTGTTTTGGGACAAAGGAGCATTGGAGAATAATCTGCAGCAAAATTAAGAACCTGTGTTCTCCCTGGCTGCCGTTTCCCTACTCTCTTTAAAATTCTCTTGACTTTTTAACAATGCTTGCTTTGGGCTCATGCTCCTGTTGAACCTGGGCAATTATTTTTGTTAAAAGACATGTGTGTTAAAAGGCATGCGTGTGTGTGCCTGCCAGCCAGATTTTCCTCTGCTAGCGTAAAATCAGATGCCTACTACAATCTCCTCTGGGTAAAAAAAGAGTCTTTGGAGTGAAGGCTAATTAAGAGTAACGGGAACATATTCCTGCATGAATAAAGAAGTCATGCAAAGGGATGTTAAGGGAACTGGAGAAGAGCAACAGGACAGTGGAGTCCAAAGGAAAGTGATGAAAAGAGTGACAGGGCATACTGTGGGGTATCTGGAAATAAAAATATCAAAACCAGAAAGAATAGTACCCAAGCATGTGTAAAATAAAAAATATAATGACATGGCATGAAAAGGATGCTCTGAGGAAGTGGTTGCATTAAATATCCTTCTGATGTCCCTCCTGACCTGAATGGTTCTGTGGAATCAAGCAAGCAAAGGCGCAAGCAAGGAATACATTTATTATAGTATCTATAGTAGTTACATTTTGTATTGTAGTAGTTACATTTATGTTTTGGTAACACTTGTAAGCTTCACGGCATTGAACCTCACTGCTGCAGAGTGCAGCGCACGCAGATTTGCTTATGCCCTGTGGAAAGCACGTATCTCAGTAATGCCTTTTACCTTGCTTTGTATTGCTGCTTTGCCTCAGTAAGGCTGAAGGACATTAATAACTGATGTTTGCGATAATGTAGTCAGGTAAGCAGAAAATGACCAAAAAAAAGTGTGTTCCTAAAACAGTAAGCAAAGTAATCAACTTTCCCTTGAGTAAGAAAATCAGTGGACAGTTTTCTAAAGTGTTGGGAACAAAATTGTCTCAATCAGGGAAAGATTTTTCAAAGTTCAGCAAACTGTCACCTAAACATAGTGGCCAGATGCTTGAGTGTGCACCTACCTTCCTGTCTATTTATGGATCCTGAACATTGGCTTATCTGTAAAAAAATATTTTGAAAAATATGTAATGTGTGGTCGGATCTGAATAGTACAAAACCAGTGGCACCCTCGACAGAGCAACCTTGTTGGGTTCTGTTTCCTCTGCAGTAGAAAAATATGTAGTAAACTTTGCCCCATTACTCTTACTGAGAGAGTATTTTATTGGACAGGAAAAAGTGGTTGACATTGATTTTGTGCCATCGTACTGGCATTTGTCTGGCCTGTGGAACCACGGCATATGGATTGTTTTCTAGTCCCTCCCAGGGAAACCCAAGCTCCTCATCCTCTTTGTCCATCTTCTCTCTGTGGTTGTTGTGGGGCAGATTTTTATATGGTGGTGTAAAATCATGGCTCTGTTCAGGGCACTGAAGACAGATCCCATTTTTCAGCTGAGGATCTGCTCCTAACTTTCTATGCATGGAAGCTCTTCTCCACATGTCATTCTATGCTGTGTTTTTGCAGATTCAGGAGTGACAAAAGCCCTCTCACCACATACTTCAGCACACAGCTGAAATGTATTGTAGTTTTGTGTTCTGCTTTTCTACTGTGTTTGAAGTGATGTCTGTAACTATTAATTCCTTGAAACAAAAGAATCACTGAAAACCTATGTGAAGAGACTTAAGCTTAAAATACACTTGGGAGTCTTGAGATGCTTAAGACTTGAGCATTTCAAAATAAAACCAGCTATTGCTGAAGTTTTCAGCATAATTCCAAAGCAACAGGAACTGAATCATCTATAAAGTAATCAGCCAAAAAATATAGAGTGTGATGGAAAGCACGGTGTTGAGAGTAGTTGCTTGGCTTTTCTGGCATCACTTAAATAAGATTGTTCTCATTATAATCTCCTTGTACTCTGAAGTTACATGGCTGCTTTTCACATGAACTGTACTACCTAGTTTTGTTTTGAAACCCAAGATACTTGGTGATTTGTATGGATGTCCTATTGCTTAATAGAGCCTATGATAGTTTTAAAATTTGTGCAGCTTGTTTTGAAGATTTCATATGTGTGATAGAATAGCTTCAAAACAAGGTGCAGGTGTTTGTGACAGGTTCAGGAACTAGTGGGCAAAGGGAAACAATCACATGCCTTGATATGTGGTCACATAATTTCTAAGTTAAACTCACATAAATTTCACCACTTTTTCTTTCCTCTTGCTCTTTTTCACTCTCTCCAGATCATTTCATGCTCAGCAGATGTATCTGTTTATTCACCTTTCCAGCACACATCACTCACAAGGGTGCTGGAGGTTCCTGTTAGTGAAATAAGAACCAAACATGTTATTGCTGTAGCTTATCACCTGGAAAGGACAACCAGAAATTGTTCTGTGGTCATTTGGACATTATGCAATGGGGGCTGAATGTATCTTTGTTCCAATTACCAAAAGCACTAAAATACTACTTTCTGAGAGCAGAAGAGCAAAATAGTTCTCTTGGAAACACACATCTGTCTAAATCCTGATCCTTTCTCATTGCATCCAATTCTGGAGAAATATATTTAGCTCTTGAATTTAGCCTTGCAGAACATCTTGTGGTTTCTTCTGGGACAGAGCTCAATAAATTGCTCTCTTTAAAAACAACCATAGTGTGGTTCGGTGGTTCGGGTCTCCAGCAAGGTTCAGAAGTTCAGAGCACCCAAGCTCATCTTAGTATCGATCTTTCCATACACAACCAGGAATGGTTTCCATGCTGGGGTCTAGGCCATGTATGCTTGTGAGGGTCCATGCCAGTGCTGCTTTCTGCAGCAGCTTTAGAACAGAGATGCTGATGTTCTGTCCCTTGTGTCTTTGACACCTCTGTTTGGACTTGAGCAAAAGCTCTGAAGCTGCCCAGAGGAGCCCATGTGCTTGCACACACACACACAGCATCCAAGCTTATGAATGTTTTTCTCTTGCTGCCTTAATTAAATCAATATTGTTTATTATGTGGATCTGTTTTCTTTCTTTCAACACCTCTGTTTTTAGGTTTTCATTCCTTTATATCTTCATTGTTTTTTTGGTAATTGGACAAAGTGTTCCCTAGCTTAACTTTTTAGTGAATGCAGGAATTCCCAGCAGCCACGTCACAGGGTCAGGATTCCAATGTTAAGAGCCGTGCAATTGTCCAGGTTATTTATGTTAAATTTAGCTTAGTTACTAAAAGCAGTATTTTTAGAGTTAAAAATACTATTTTATTTTATTTTATTTTATTTTATTTCATTTTGTTGTATTTTATTTTATTTTTAAGTCTATTTTTACTTATAAACAGGATTCGTACCTCGATATCTATGGGTCTGACTCTGCAGCTTGGGGCAGTTCAGTGTCAAATGCCTCTTCATCAGATCACTGGTGTGGGAACAATATCTGATCAAACACTCAGCTGGGAGAAGTCCCTAGAACTTTTCTTTGCACCTTTCTGCCCAGGCTGAGACAGAGCTATGAGCTGTCCTTTACACTGCCATCACAGAATCCTCAGGATAGCTCAGGTTGTGAAAGATTCCAAAATCATTGAGTCTAACCTTCAACCTAACCCTACTTCAGCCATCTGCACACTCTGGGTGGGAACAAGAGGATTGTTGAACAGTTCAACAATTTTGTGAACCAAACTAATTTTGAACCCCAGTAGAAAACAAACCAAATCTGTATAATAATTTTGAATTGCTTTCTTTGTGGCTATGCAAACCGTTTATAGAGATAAGTGGCTTCTGACTAGATTTGGAAACAAAGCTTTAAAAACTTGACTGAAGTAAAGTTGGTGATCAGAGATCAGACCTCCTGGGCATCTTTGCAGTTGCCAGGCAGGGAGGTTCATGTGAGAATCATGCAAGCTTCTGACAACCCTAGCTGCTCACCAACAGGACTTGAAGTCTTTTTCATAGGATCTAGTCCCAACACAGCCATTTCTAGTTCAGCCTCCTTAGCATTTGTAAGGATATACGCAGTAAGTGTGTGCATTTACATCCCTGCTGCCCCTTTGCTGTTGTGACAAAATTCATCCTTTGTAGAAAACCAGGTATAATTTGCTGATGTTTTTTACAAGCCTCTGTAAGCCTTACACATTTGGATAATTCTCAGTGGAACTCTACCTTCAAAACTACACATGAATTTAAATTATTGATAACTGTTAGGGTAACCTATATTATCAATTAGAAATACTTCTGCCAAAAGCAAGCTCTGGGTTCATTCACAATCAATCTGCAAAATGCCACCCAAATTAAGTGTGACTTTTGTATGGGGGGTTCTTGGGGGATCAGCCTTTATCTGGATATCCAGTTTTGCACATACTGTTTCTATACCACCATTTATTTGCAAAGTTACTAATCTTCTCTTTGTTAAGAATATGTATTGCTAAAATGCACGAATTCCCCATATAAAAATAATGATCTGCTGCAAGAAGATTGTGGAGATTTTCAGAAAGAGCTCTACAGGGTGTAGCCCTCACTCAACCAGTAATAGGTTTTGAAATGTGAGACTTGACAGCATCTGGGTGCTTAAATCCTCCTGACATGTGGTTCTGGCTCTACCTGACTTTCTGGCTTTCAATTTTCCCTTGCAATGTGAGATCTTCATCTACTTGTGTTCAAAAATTTTCAACCCTCAAGAGGATGGTGCAGCTTTGTGCTATTCTTATGTCTGCACCTGAACAGGATCCTTGAAACAGACACTTCAGCTAAGCCCTTTGGGGAGATTGTGCTGCTCGCAGAATGTCCATGGAAGCTACTACTTTTAATGCAGCTCCTTTCATTTTTCAATAATTTAATAGGGATAGCATTCACTTGAGAAATTTGTTTTAATTATTTCAGTCTTTGCCCACCACAGTACTTATGAGAGCATCCTCTTGAGCAAGCTGGGTGCAATTCCTTCCTCTTGAAGCTGTCAGTATGACATTTCACTGGGCCAGTGCGACAGCATGATTTTGAGATTTGAGGTGATCAGAAAGAAGGGTTGAACTGCAGGTTTTTGTCTGAGTTCCAGGTACTTTTAGTGTATTTTACATCAAACAAGTATTAGATAAAAGGCAAAAATCATCCAGAGGAGATTGATGACTAGTTTTAGGAGGCTATTAACTCAGTGTATTGACGTTGAACAGATCACTACCTAAAGTACTTAAGTTTCTGATTCTGTTTTGTTTAGCTTGTTCTCTGTTGAAAGCTGCTATGTATTGCCTGTCACTTGGGAATTTTGTTATGGAGGCCATAAACCTAAAAGACATCATATCTCATAGGTTTTAAATTCTTACCTCTTTTATGAGAAATGCCCCTTGATCCCTTCTGCCCCAGCTTTGACAAAATCTGTATTGTTGGCATAGCTTTTGTAGGGACATTATTTGTAGAAGTAATATTTCAAACATTCAAAGCCTTGATTGTAAATTTGCAAAGCAAACTGGTATGAGGAGTGAATATGGAGATAAAGGGGGAAAGTAAGTAGCTTGAGCAAGAGGCTCCAGTCTCAAAATGTTGAGTGGGAACATCAACTGTTTGTCATAGGGATCAGGACAAAATGATCTTATTCCATTTCCTTCTGTCTTTCCTCCATGTTCCTGCTCATCTTTTACTCTGGTTCAGGCTCCACAGGAAGCCAAGAGTGTAAATCAACACAAGAAAATTAAAATAATAAATAAAGCAAATAGCATCTACTGGATTTCTGAGTTGAACTGTCTTACTGGGCAGTTAATGTAAGGCAGTAAAGGCCTTATGGTGGGTCTGGAGTACAAGTCCTGAGAGGAGCAGCTTAAGGAACTGGGTTTATTTATCCTGGAAAAAAAGAAGGCCGAAGGGAGACTTTATCACTCTCTACAACTACCTGAGAGGAGATTGTAGTGAGATCAGGTTTGTTGTATTATCCCTACTAGCAATGGACAGGACAAGCAAAAATGGCCTCAAGTTGCACCAGAGGTTTAGGTTTAGGTATACCAGGAAGAATTTCTTCAGTGAAAGGGTTATAAAACGGTGGAATAGCATACCAAGAGAAGTGGCAGAGTTAACAATCCTGGAGGTATTTAAAAGACACATGCATGTGGCACTGAGGGACACAACTTAGCAGTGATCTGACAGCATTTGGTCAGTGATTTGACTTGATATTAAAGGTCTCTTCTAGTCAAAATGATTCTGTGATTCTGTGTCTGCACAGCTAGAAGACAGAGTGGGGAGAAGAATGACCTGGGAAAGGAAAGAGGAGAGAAGGTAGAGCAGGGCCTTTTCTACATAGTCTAACCTCACCCTAGCTAGAAGATATTAGACCCAGTCCACACATAGGAAAAATAATTTCAGGCTTGCTTCTTGAGTGTTTCTTCCAACTTTGACGCAATGTTTTGCTATCTGGCTACTCTCAGGGAAAGGCACTACATTAGAAAACACATCTATAGACTACCAGGCAAATGAAATAATCTTTGCCCATTACTCAATACTGCTAGTAGCCCAACACCAAACTTCAAAACAGATGAACCAGATAAAGTGGAAAGAAAGGCAAGGAGAATATGAGAGGTCTGGAACAATGAATTAAGAGGAAACTTTGTAAGAAGGGTTGGATAACTCAGAGATCTTATATTAATCTCCAAAGATGCAAAATGCAAAAAAGAAGAGAATGTCTACTGTGCATAGGACAGAAAATTGACCACATTTTCAGGAAAAATATTTAGGTTAGAGATTAAATAGTAGATCATAATCTAATCATAAATCTAATCATAAAGACAGTTGAGCCTGTGGGTATGTTGCTCAAAGACATAATAGACACTCTCCAATTCATTGTGTTAAAGAACAGATTCAACTACAGTTTCTCTTTTGCAAAGCATGCCAAGTAGAACAAGGCAGACAATGCTGCATTGGTGGTTAAACCTGATACCTTCTTCCCTTTATTTCATCTCCTTTCCTCTTGTGCATTGATTCTAGTACTCCCAGGCATCAGTTAAGCGTTCATAGTTTTGCTGAATCGTTTTTCTTTTTATATCAGTCACAAGAAATTATTCCTCCAGAAAATAATTTACAGAATCATAGAATGCATCAAGCTGGAAGGGCACTCAGGAGATCTGCAGTTCAACCTTCTGTTCAGGTTGCAGGTCAAAGTCAGGTATGAGGCCAGACCTGGGCTTCATACCTCAAGTGGGAAGATTGCGCAACATTTTTGGGCAACCTGTTCTGCTTCTTGAATGTCTTCATGGACAGTTGATTGAAGTGTTTCTTCTGGTGGCTCCAACACTGAATGCACTATACTAAATGTTCTCTAAGAAGGTCTAAGTAGAGGGAAACAATCCCATCCCTCATTAACTAGCTATGATCTTGCTCATGAAGCCCAGAATGCTGTTGCAAATCTTTGCTGCCATGGCACTCTACTCGTGCTCTGCCAAGATCCTCAATCCTTCTTTTAGCTGCTTCCCAGACAGTATACAGTCTTAACCTTCTTCTTCTGCAGTGTGGGAGTCTGCATATGTGCTCCTTGAATTTCATAAAGTTTCTGACAGTCCATTCCTCCAGCCTATTCCTGTCCTAAATGAAAGCCCTGCCCACAAACCTATCAACTATTCCCCTCTCTTTACTGTCATCTACAGACTTGACGAGGGAGCACTTCATCACTCTCTCCAGGTCATTGGCAAAGATGTTAATCAGAATGCAACTTCAAACAATACATTCTTTCTAGTGCCCTATAAGCGGGACCACCTTGTAGCAAGCACACTTATTTCCAGTAAGAATAGGTGCCAGTTAAGAAGTGTCTGTTGTACTGCAGGTGGCAGCTGTGGAAAAACAAGAATCTTGTACTACTTAACCAGCTATATTAAAGCTATGGAAAAATGACCGATCCAAATAATCAGCATCTGTGGTGGCCTAGTAAACAGAACACATACGCTCTGCATTGTGTCTACACTGCGCGTTATTCTTTCTTGTCAAATTACTCGCTCACCATTGCCAATTAGGAGGTAGTTTTCTTCTATTACATCACTAAGGAATGCACTTCTTGATCAATTATCCCCGAGTGAACCGAACTACAATAGCTGATAGCCTGCATTTTTATGTTGTGACATTTATTTAATTTTGTGTGCATGTGTCTGTATTATGGTAGAATGGCTTTAATGAGAACAGTTTGTTGATCCTCTGAATTCTGCATGTACTTGCTTGTTCTTATTAAGCAGGCATTCTGGTCTGCAGAAACAATCAAAACCACCTGCTTTTCCTTTGAACCGGAGCCTTGCTTTCAGCTGAGCATCCTAGTGCTGTAATACCTCATCATACGCACAGTAGGAAAAAGTACTTACACATTTCACTCCCTCTGTGTGTATCCAGTGAAAATCTGCCAGGCACGTAATCATGCGTGTGTCATTACAAGAGAGAAAAAAGCGATTTACTCAGTCTTTATTGATTTCTAAATGAGGTGTTTGAAATGTGAGGCAGGGCCTAGGCGAGGGACAAAGAACGGTGCAGCCGCGTCAGTGACCAGTGGGGCTCTGTGCTGGCTAGTAAGTCCCCTCAGTATGGACCAGCCCTGTTCAGAAACATAAGAGGCTCTGGAAGGCAGATAACCATGCTGACCTGGTGCAACAATTGTACTGGTTAGTTCTGGTGAACAGCTAGACTTAAGCTTCTCAGCACATGTCCATTCTGTGGCAAAAATGCTCCCCGGGTAGTCTGAGTTTCCAGTGACTATTGTGAAGCCTCTGGGGGTTTCCAGCATCTCGGGGCACTCAGTGCCAAAGCGGGAATTACCAGCAGTCCCAAGGCAGCATTAAGGTAGTAGAGAAGGAAGGATTCGTGCTTCAATTATGAGCTCTGCCTGTTGAGCTGATCCTAAATGTTTGCTATCTCACTCCTCCCTGCCCTAAAGAATGTATTTAAAAGCACATTTTTAATCTCCTTTCAAGGGCACAAAGAAACCAGTTTAATTCTACTTGCCACAGTAGTCCAATATCTCATGTGTTGGCACTAGACCACAAATACCTGTATCCTTAGAAATAGTAAGTCATACTCAGTGGCAGTGGTGAGTTTTATAAAGTAATCAAGTACCTAATGACTGAAATACAGAGATTATATAAAAATGTTGGCCTGATTTGGCCTCATCCTCAGTTTTCTCCAGCATGTCATGGCAGCCTGAAGTACAAATAATCAGTGTTTTAATGGTGTTACAGGATGCCCTTGCCCTCATTTCTCACACAGTGGGTTGTGGAAGTGCAAGGCAGTTGAAACAGCACTTTTGTTCTTCTGCAGATTAACTGCTGAGTATTTTCCAAATTAATTTTCACCTCTTAACTTTCAGGGAGCAGCAAAGTTCTGTGTTGTGTCATTTTCCAGTACACCCATGAATGACATAGTTTAGTAGAAAAGAGCTCTCTGCAGTCAGTCTGATCAGATTCTTAAAAATACTTAAGTTCTTCAGTACAATGGAAAAGCATCTTCTTAACTATTCTGTGCATGATTCTACCTCAACTATTTAAAACATCTCCTTTTGTGCAACTTTTGGCAAAGGCGATAATGGGACCATATTTGAAATCACCTCAGAGGGTGTTACCTGCTTCTTGCCGGTATGTGTACGTGCATGTACAAACAACTCTAGCATTGAATTACACCTTGAATAACTGTCTGTGCTGCAGCACAAATTGCTGTATATGCTAGAAACTTTCACCTGTTAGAGCTGTTGGAAATTTTTGATACAGCTATGCATTTCTGTCTCTTTCAACAGGTGTAATTATGAGGTCCAGAGACAACATCCTCTGTGGTAGGAATGTTGTTTTCATCCAATTCACTAGAATAGTTGAGTGTAAAAGGGGGTAATGAGATTCATGTACTTTTAATTTGGGTTATACAATGCTTTTCTGTTTCTCATTACTCAGCCTCACATCAGGGAGAATTTATTCTTTTCTTTATTTATGACTAGATTGACCTCTACTTAATCTTTGACCCATGATTCCTGAAGTCTCTAATCTTTTATGTTCTTGGTGTTTAGCTCTGTTATCATGAGGTCTTTGAAAGCCTGATTCTGAACTCATCTGGACTGCACCAGCAGCTCTGGGTGATGATGGTGGTAGTGGTGTCATTGATTAGCTGCAGGCTTCTCTATTCTGAACTCAGCTAATAAGAATTTCTTGATTTCAGCAGATGTCTCTGCTCCTTTGCCAAATGGGGAGTTTTTGGACTAGTAATGTGAAAGTCTAGAAACTTGCCACTTAGTCCACCACCTGGGGAGCTTCTCTGATCGCATAAAAGCAGTTCACCAGAGCACAGTTTTATGAAATGCTATTTTGAATGTTCTTTTTCTGTCCTATTGGTCTGAAAAGAGGTTTTAAAGCCCTTAAAAAAAAAGACAACCGTTCAAATACAGGCATTACTAATGTCTTTTAATGTATCTTCACATGCATCCCTGCTAATATAGAAGCAGTCCTGTTACTGCATAGTGTCTAGACGATACACTTACCCCTGTACAGTCCAGGCTCCAGATGCTGAGTAGTCTAGATAAGGCGACCTGATGGAGCCTTTAGACTTCCCTGGGGATTCAGTCCTCTGCCCTCAAGATAAATTTGATTATAACCTTGGTTAAGTGAATTGTATTTTATTGCTTCAGTTCTCACTTCTGAAAAAATGAAGGTCATGGTGCATAACAAAGAAACTGGAGACTCAGAAACCCAGTAAAGATGTGATAAGAGTAAATAGAGAGCTCCCCCAAAAAAGAATCTAATGGAAAATACAGGCCAGAAAAGCAACACTGCTCCCCTCCTATCCTCCATTTCCTTTAGCAATTGTAGCTTGTTCTCGTTCAGAGATTATTTGATTTAAACACAAATTTTGAATGAAATAAACAAAAATAAATGCACCAATTCATAACAAATCATGGTCTTTTGCAGAGAAATAGCTCTATCATCAGCAGGGTGGAAGCCAGAGCCTAAAGAAATAAGAGATGCCATTATTGCCTCAAATAAAGGAAAACGATTGTGCTGCCACAAATAGAGAGATCAGACAGAGAGAGAAGGTCTGGATTTAGGCACTGCTGAGCATGTGATTGAGCCTGCTTAACTTTTGTGCTGTTCGGCCTCCAGCTGAATAGATAGAAGCTTGTCTTGTTTTCTGAGAAAAATCCAGTCTAGAGGTGTTCTACAGCCTCTATAAGCGTAGTTGAAAAGATGAGTTAACAATATAGAAGGACACATGGCCAAACTAAGATTGGCACAACATAGACATCTAAAGTTAAGGGAACTACTTCTTTGTATTGAGATTCAAGATGCTATGTTGCTTTCTGAAACATTTGTAAAAAGACCAGGCATTGGAATTCCTAAATCATCATGAGCAAGTAAAAACAGAACACATGGTATGTACATCAAGATACAGAACGGTGGGCATTTACTTAATTTTTAAATAATCTTCTAGGCAATGTGCTGAAATCTTCTAGGCAATGTGCTGAAAATATGGCCTGACATAAAGATCCTTCTATTTTACAAGCCCACTTAAAGTTTCTGTCTTTATAGTGTACTTTGAAAGAAGCAGTAATCTTAATCCCTGCAATCTTGACCTCAAATTACATTTTAGTGTTTTCTCCATAGCAAAAGTGATGTGATGCAGATGGCATTACCTCATGTAAATCCTGATGGCAAATTATGTTCCAATGCTACATGCATGGCATTATTGCACACCAACGGTGGAAAATCCACAATGCCTCTTCTAGTGGAAATCTTTCCTTGAAAAAAATCTGAAATCTCAGATAGGAAACCAGATAGACCAAGAGTCCCTGTATATTACAAAAGTCTCCCAGTGAGTGTGTAGTGCGCCAGATCTTTAGGCAATATAAGACTGGCAAATCTGAGATACAGCCTCCTCTATCAGAAGATCTGCGCCATTGTATTTATTTTTTTTTTTTGCTGTTGTGGTTAGCAGCTCTGGATTACTACTCAGAAAATGTGGGTTCAGCTGTGAGTTCTGCTGCAAGCACTGTGCAGCTATAGGCAATTCAGAGCTGTCTTTGCTTCGGTGTGCAAAACACAGACAGTGCACTCCTCTAGCTTACCTGGACACCCTTGCCTGTGCTGCTACAGTGGTAGGATCAGTATGGGTGTCCAGAAATATCACGCACATCTGGCTGGGGCTTGGCATTTTTATTTTCTGTCCTTTTAAAGAATATTTGCTTTTTATATATTTCACTTCCATCTATGAGTCCCCATGTACAAATCCTAGGAACCCCGTTTTCTGGATGGAAACAAACATCTTGAAATTACTACACCCCCTCCTGTTTTGTTTTTTTAAGCAAAAGGTTTTATTGATGGTCAAATAAGAAAAATAATCTCTTTGAGGCAAGCCTCTTTCCCATAAATCGAAACCTCTGAATGAAGTGCTTGCCAAAGAATGCTCTCTTCCTGGAACACGGGGAGCAGAAAGCCAGCAACTTGCTTTGAATGTGTTGAACTACATTTTACAGCTATATCTGACTTCTAGACTGACCCCAAGCCTGCCTTTTTTCTTTTCCTCACAAATAATACTGCTACTTCATCCAATTCATTGATATATTCCTTAAGGATTGCACATAAATGTGGAGATTTCTGGAAGAAAATGTCTTGAGTATGAAGCTGATCATAAAGCTACCAAAACCCTAATAATACTCCCTGCCCATTCTTGTGGTATAAAAATATAACTAATGTTAGTCCAGTGAACAGAAGTAAGACTCTGGAGGGCTCTCTGGAAGTCTGTTTTGGCTATAATATTACTTTTCCCTGTTTAACTTTGTAAACCTGTAATTGGCAATAAAAGAGACCGCACTTTTGCTTTTTTAACTAATATTTATTTAAACCTTACCATAAGGTGCACATAGTGGTTTCTTTTGTTTCCAGCAGGATAAAATTCATAAGCAGAGACCAATTTATCATTTAAAAAACTATTTTGTATTTTTAACCTAAAATGTCTGGCTTCACAATGTGTGTTTAAGAGGCCCAGCCAGCTTTTTTTCACAGCCTTTCTGTGCTTTCTTGTTCATGTGGGCTACTGTGTGGGATCTTACACTGGAAATAGAGACCCCTTTGGATAAAGAAAGAGAACCCGGCATGTATCCATGCAAGAGTCAGCTAGGCAATGGTGATTATGCTGCCATGAATCTAAAGTTCCTTTCAGTATAGAATCTATTAGAGTTAGAATCCAGAGTTATATCACATGTGCAGCTTCTTCCATACAAATATAGACCAGTAGAGCGTAGTGTTTGGACTAGTGTTGCATGTTTTACATTGATTGTTTTCCCTTTGAAGTTAACAGGGACACTGAATTGAAAAGACAAAGGGTAAATGTTTTTTGTAGGAAATATTTGTAGGAAAAGCTCTTAGCATTTTGAGCACTCTGGGCTCCAGTTTTAATAAAAAAATAATAGACAATTTTGTGAAGATATTAACGTACCTGAATTTTAGGTTTGCATGTGTTTTATGTGTTTGTGGAAAATAATTTTCACTTAATCTACCCATTTAAGATGCCTAATCTTATTATTATTTTGCATTGTACATTATGTGCAAAAGGGAATGATTCTAAGTAGAAATTAATTTCAAGTAGAAAATGCACCAGAGGTCAGGAGGTTACACTAGACAAAGTCCCCTGGTGTACTTGCTGTGTTCTCTGTACACTTTCTGAAACAATCTCTGCTGTTTGCTTTCAAAGTCAGGACGCTCAGCTAGATTAATCTTTAGCTTGACATCGTTACAACAGTTCTTATGTTTCATGTTAAGAAGAGGAGAACATCTGGAAATAAAAGCTTGGTCGGAGGCTGGGCTGAGATTCTTGGTTGCCTTTAAAAAATATCGTGTTGATTATTTTCATCATATAAATATGAACAACAGGAAAAATCTGTCAGCGTGTGATGAGATGTTGTGTCATAGCAGATAAAGTTTTTCTCAGTTCTGATTTCAGACTTCAATAGTGAAACCATCTGTGGAGAAGCTCATTTGTTTTGTTTTATTTATCACAACAGATTATCTCTTCAGATAATGTTTCATGAGATCCAAGGGAAAAGTAGTGATAGATTTGGCTGTTGAATTCATCAGCTACAACTAAGCACAGGCTCATTTGCTGTGTTACAAGTGTTATTTAGAAGGCTTGGACCATAATGACAGCCTTCTTAGTTGGCACTGAACCTCAGCAACACAACTAAAGACTTCCAGAGGCAAACTATGAGGTTAGTATGTGACAAAGAGCCAAGGCACCCTTGCTGAGCAGGCTCCCACTAGCTGTAGGTCGCAGCACACTGAAAGGCTTGTAACATATGTGCCATTGCATTACACAGGGGGAAGTGCTTTGGGTTATGGGCAAATGTTATTACTCTCTGTAATCATTCCCTTGTCATCTGAGTTCAGTGGCAACTTTGAACTTGCTGATTGCTTTGGCAGGAGCAGATAAGAGAGAAAGGAAGGATTCCAGAGAGACTTTGCCATTATGGTGGTAAGCACCTTTCCCAGTTGTGGGAGGCTGACATTCCTGCAGCATCTGGAGATCTCCCCTTATATCTGGTGGTTGCTGGCTCTACTCTGTTGTAGCAGCGTTTTCTCAATTCCTTGGCACAGGCAGATGCTCAGAGAGTCTGCCTCTCTTCTTGCTCTGTCCCAGTGGCATTCTGCCTGCTGTCCCCCACCCAGCACAGGAGGGACAGGACAGAGGGAAAGGGTCCGCTGGCGCAAACTTTGCAGCTGTGAGCCCTGGGCAGTGAACATGCAAGGACTGGCAGTGCCCAGGTCAGTACTGGTCTGTCCTCCAAAGTGCTGCATGTGGAGCAATCAGAGCATCAACTCTAACATCAAGGGACAGCACAGGAGCGTGACCCCTGGCTTGTGGAGTGGGCAATGGAGGCAATTTTCTGTCATTTTTGAAGTGAGTGCACGTGCAGATAAAGGTAGTTATGGTTTCTTTGATACCTTATGATAGAATGGACACAAGCTGTCTAACTCAGTCCCCTACAGGTGTGATGAAAAAAATGTTCATGGGACTTGGCAACAAAGGAAAGACCTATGTGCCTGGAAATGCTGAGATGGGCAGGACCCCTCAAGGATGACAGCAAGAAAGTCCAACTGCTCTGCTGGAGAAGGAGCAGAGATGGGAGATGGGTCCCAAAATAACCTAGAAAGAGAACATCTCCCACTGACTCAGCCATTGCAGCCCTTGCTCTTGGTCTCATAAGCATAGATTTAACCAGGGGCTGCACTGGGTTGGCAACCCCTTGTGCCAGACAAAGCAATGAGAGGTGGGAGAATCCTGAGATACGCAGCCTTGCAACTTCCAGGAGCATGTGTGTGTAGAAGACCTCATACCCTGGGGTATCTTTCTGTTGACATTTTCATTAGTTCAGTGAAATGTGGAGGCAGGTTTCTGAGAGGCAGCTGCCCGCTAGCTGAGGCACATTTTTTGTGTCCCCCAGAGTTTCTGTGCCTGCTATGATTCTCTCAGTTTTCCAATTTAAATATACAAGTAACTTTGCTTTCTCTTGGGCTTGTCCTACAAGGAGATTTTAATTAACATCTGCTTCTTTAGCTAATGTAGTCCTTGTTCCAAATATTTAGATGATATCTTAGAGAGAATTTCAATGTTTTGGACAGGATATTTTTCATGCTGTTTATCTGTCTTTTCTATTTCTTCCCTTGCGTGCCATTCTCTTCTATTTTAGCTATCCTCAAGCACGATGATTTTGGTATAACTGATATTCAGTAGTGATCCAAGGCTTTAAGTCATATATTACTCCATGGGATTATCCTTGCATGAAACCACACAATTCTGGATTAGACATTAAGAATATGGATCATGTTTTAAAAATTCATTTATGCAACTATTGGGTAAAATTAGACTCAGACAAGTTGTTCTTGTCACAAACCCATGAAACTTCTCAAGACCTTCCTCCCTTAACCAAAGATATTTGCCTGCAGGGCATGAGGTATCCTCAGTACTACAATGGGGAGAACTGTGTTTCGTGGTCAGTTAGTAGCTTGTAGTTTTGCAAGTGGATTATGAGGTTGGTTATCAGCACATTACATTATGAACAGCACTGAGAAACACTCAAGTAATCTGCATTGACAATACATTTCTGGGCTCAAGTCTCTGTCCCAGGAGGACCCCAGAGAGTAAGTCACAGGCACCTGGACAGCATCCTCATGGAAGGGTTATGCTCTAGCGGTGTGTAATGGGCCTGTGTAGAACTTCAAAGTGGTTCCAGATTTAAAGATGAGAAATGCATTTTCCTGAGAAATGATACCTCATGGCTCAAGTGCACAGAGACAGCAGTTAGAAAGGGACCATAATTTTACAGTCTGTGCTGTCAATTATAATTCACAACATGTTCCAAAACATCACACACATAACAGATTTGGAAGCTCCTGAGAGACTACAGACTTTTCTTGCTCAGATCAACCCTTTCCTTCTCCTTATTCCTGGTATTGCTTGCCTTTGGAAAAACTATAAACACGCTAATTTTTGCAGGTATAAAAAAGAAGACTTTTGTACCTGAATGACTAAAGTCTCTAAGAGGATACAGATCCTTCTGCAGCTCTGTTGCTAAAATAACTGCTGTGATGGGTTCCCTCAGATGAATGATCCTGCAGGCAGTTGTAAGGTTGTGAGTGAGGTTCAGCCACAAAAGAAATTGTGTAGTCAAGTGACCTAAGCTTGGACATGTGTCAAAGTCCTTTTCTTAATGGCTTTTTCAGTTGAAATTGGATATGTGTGTGTATCCTTTGCCATGTCAGCTGCATGGCCTCTCTACTTTTGCCATGTTCTGACTAGGGCTGTTCTAGAAAAGGCCTAATCAGGGTTTGTGTTTTGGTTTTTTTTTTAAGTACAATTAAATGTATGTTGAATTCAGCATCTGTAAAATGTGTCTGAATCATCATCCTTGAGACTAATGTCCTCCTCCTTTTCACAGAACTGCTCTAGTTCTTACACATCTCCCTATAGAGCTGTAATACTCCAAACCCAGAAGGAAGAACACCCAGGGACATTGTGTGTGTCTGTTTAAATGCCATTTGCATCCCTTGTGAGTCTGTCAGCAAAACAGCACATTAATACCCCTCTTGCTATCTTGCTTTTTTCCTCCACGTTGTTATTCACTGCACAGGAAACAAGACCCTAACCTTATACTTGAGTCATCAAAGAGCATTCAGAGATAACCATTATCAGGCCCATTTCACTGTCTTTCAAAGCTTGTCCTGCGATATGACAAGGAGCAGTTATGTAAGGAAGCACTGACTTTGGTTCCACTCAGGAGCAGTTTGTTTGCATGACTGCTGCTTTCACAGGTTGTCTTCTAGGGGGGCTCAGCCTTTCAAACTGGTAGAGAGAATGGGCTTAAATGGTTTTGATTTTTAGGGCAATATTTACAAGAAGCAGTCAAAGACATGTGGGTCCTATTTTCCTCTTTGCACTGTGAATTTCAGTCACAAAACCACTCCCCTTTTTGCTGCTCGGCTTTGGATGGTCTCTATCAGTCTATACAGAACTGCTGTGGAAACGGACTGCTTCTGCTGAATGCAAGGTAGTGTACAGCTGCAAAACACTACTGTCCCTTTGTCCATTCTCTGCTTTAAGTTTTTTCCTAACTGTAAATCTCAATCCACTCCTAGAATAGTAATTTTTGATGTGTCAGGCAAAAAAATTGTTTAAATTATAGAATCCCATAATGGTTAGGTTGGAATGGACCTCAGACAATGCCTCTCACTAGACCAGGTTGCCCAGAGCCCCATCCAGCCTGGCCTTGAACACTTCCAGGGAGGAGGTGTCCACAGCCACCTTGGGCAACCTGTTCCAGTGCCTCAGCACCCTCATAGCGAGCAATTTCTTCGTAAGATTCCATCTAAATCTCTAGTCTTTTAGCTTGAAACCAATTCCTCTTGTTCTACCACTAGAGTCCTTAGTAAGAATGCCCTCTGCAGATTTCCTGTAGCCCCCTTCAGGTACTGGAATCTGACATACTGTCTTAACGTTTAAGAAAATATAAGAAACAAGAAATAAGTAATAGATGTCAACAGGATAATTAGAAAAACCTGTAAGAATAAAAGTGAGGAATATCTGAAAAATGAGTGAAATTTATTTTTCACTTGGCGAAATTTCTTTCATGTTACTTTCCCTCATTAAGAGTCTAAGCTTTGCAACAGAACCGTAAAAAGGTTTTTTATCCTGAGAGTTCCTTTTGTGACACCAATATGGCACAAAAGACGTTCTATGTTTAATTGGTTATAGCATAATAAAAATGAGTAAAGGTGTTAATTTGTATTTACTTAATGTTTGGCCTTTGATTATACATGACAGTAATTTGTGATGATTTATGGGGTAGATTTTTCAGTGAATATTCAAATCTGTGGACCCATCTCTCTTATTTGTGCCACAGTAAGTTGTTTCACTTCCTGAAATATAATGCTAGTAGTGCTTACCATACCATGAAGGGGAGCTTCAGTAAGTTAGCAACAATGATTCCTCAATCTCTCTTTAATAAAAATTTAATTAACTCTGTCATGCAGTATAGCATGAAACAAACCAGTCTCCACGGAAGTCAAAGGGAATCTTCCAGTCAACTTCAGTGGAATCTGAACTGATTCTGGAACACCAAGGGCATAGATGCATTGCAGGGTGTTAAAAGACTTCCTTAACAACACTATGTTAGCAGAATAGCTGTGAATCAGCTGTGTGGAAGACAGACATTCAGTGGAAGGCCTGTAATGGAGAAGGGGTAGCAGCTTAGATAGTATTTACTGTTTCTTATTGTACAAAGCTACTCAGAAGTCTCTGTAAACTCAACACAGATAAACAATGCCAGAGTCCTTATATTTCAGTAAGATTTAAGTGGATTTGTTTGATTTGGTATATACATAGATTAGATGATTTTCCTTTAATGTTTTTTTTTTTTAAATATCTAGTAAAATTAGACTTGGTACCAATTTCTCTTCCTGCTAGAAATGTACATAGAAATGGAAAATCACTGCTTATCTCTATAGCTGTGAACGGCAAAAGACAGTTGGGATGTTAATCTGGCAATATTTTTGCCCCAAAATTCTGACTCCTGATGTTTATAATGGGACACTGTCAGATATGGCAAATTTCACTCTGACTTTAATTTCCTGAATTCTTTTGCATTCATAAGAAAGACTTTTTGACATTCCAGATGTTTCACTACTCCATCCAGAGCAGATACACTGTTCTCTGTGCAGGACCATCATTCTGTCTTCTACTGAGTTCAGTTCTTTTTAGCACCAGACCTCGCTCATTGCCATAGAAGGGCTGCATATACATATATGAACAGACAGTCTGTACAGTAACAGCTGAAGTGACTTGAAATAGCTAAATTACTTGCTTAGTAAGACCTAGTTACTGTAGTTTGATCAGACTTCTAAAACAAACTAATGAACACTCACAAAAAAGAAATAAAAATTTTTGAATGTTGTTTGTTCATTTAAAATGTGAATGTCATGTTTCTTACGGCTATCCCCCCCAGTAACAATTTGCTTTAAAGTAGTAAAATACGTAAAATCACTTGGTGAGGCTGAATTCTGAAGGGGATCAGAAGCTGTAGCCCAGTGTGATCACACCTTGTCCATGTCAAAGCATAGCTAAACCAATTCTAGGCAACAAACCCAATGAACTTTCTTGAACTTTCAGAACCTTCATTTCCAATCTTGTCTGTTGAGGTTGCAAGACCTTTGGGAGACTGATGGGTTTATTCTCTACCTGCAAAATGAGGAGCATACCTGTGGTGCTAAAAGAAACACAAGAAGAAAATGATATGTGCAAGTCTTTCCAATACGTAAGTACTCTAATTCACAGGGCAGCAGTCAAAAATGATCCCACTCTATTGGTGAATAATTTTTCACATCTGAGTCTCAGTCATTTACAAGACTTACAAGAATATCCAGATTTGTAATCATCCCAGTGTTCTGGAGGGATTCCAGTGTAAATAATTATATAGCACCGATACTCCGCAGTTTTCTGATTTCAGCTGACATACTCATTTTTACTTCCTTTTTCAATAAGCTGTTAAGCCTCTTAGCAAATATCCAAGAAATAGTGGACCTTCAGTGGTCTATAGAAGGATTCCTTTGTTTACAATATATAGCTAAGTAGTCATTTAAGATCCTATGAGAAGACCAGGCCTCTCAAAAAGTACTGGTAATTTTAATGAAAGTTTTGGCCATGAGTACAAATGGTTATTGACCTCTGACTTTGATGAGAGGAGGACTGTGTTTTGACAGTAGTCAAGACTGAAACAGGAAAAACATTGCAGTGAAGTCCCAAATCACACTTTTCTGAGATGTTAAGAAAGGAATCTGACAATAGCACAATGTTTTCTTATATTTCAAGGGTGTTTTATCTTTAGTGTAAACACAATGATACAAAGCCAGACAGCACTAGGGGACTACTTACAAAAGCACCAGAGATGCCAGAACAATACAGAAGTGGAAAGCTTGCCAGAGCAGGGAAATCTTTGGGGGTTTTATTTTTAATTTTTCATTCAGTAACTATCATAACTTGCTAGATAAAAATGGCAGTTTATGGGGATTTGGAGTTTCTCAAGAGCTTCCCACCTTAGGGATATAGGACTCAACAGGACTCTGCGTCAATGAGTGCAGAATACTGCTGTAGACCCACACTGTAGACCATTTACCTCTGGCTAAATGAACTGGAAAGTGAAAACGGAGCCAAAAAGGACAATACAGTCCTTTGATACTTGAGTTCCTCAGTACAATTCACAAACAGTATGAGCACCTAATGTTTCTGTGAATGAGCAATTCAGTGAGGTGATCAATTTCTCATTTTTTTCACATACTAAAGTGGCGAGTTTTAATCCTTTCCTGCCTTCTGGGATGGATTTGCCATTCAGTGCTTGAATACATGAATGTAACGGTGGCACTGACAATCTCTGTTCTCTTGTTCTCCCTCACTAATGGGTAAATGTTTTTTCTGCTGTCCTTGTTAGAGCAGGAACAGTGTTTGCACTTCAGAACAAATGTGAAATAAACAGTGCCATTCTCATGCCAAAGAGTATATTTAAGCTTCTATTTAATTACTTTGGTGGACTGCATTCCTTTTGAGTTATGAGGCAGTGCTACAGGAAGCAGTTTTATAAACCTGATTTTGTAATTCCCATGGTCTTCTACTTTAAGCCTATGACTGCATGAAGTATCTACAGAACTTTCAAACAGGTAATTAGGATCACAGGAATGCGATGATAAGCTGGCTAGTAGATAGACTGATGTATATGTGTATACATTAACTGGCTTAAATTTTACTCCTTTCCTAGAATTCACAAGCAGAGCCTTTGGAGATTGCTACCTTAAACTTTATTTTGCCTGTTGAAGACCTCTATGCTGGCACTGAGAGTGTTTTAGGAGCTGTCTTGCCTGTCTTTGGCTGCTTTACCCATTATTGCATATTAATACCCCTGGAGAGGTAGAGCTGAGAGGGAACAGATTTCTCCAGGCTGATTTTTTGCTCTGTGATCTGTGAGGTGAGAATAGGGCCAGGCAGATCACTCTTCATCACCCTGCCTTGTTAGCAGAGGTGGAACAACACATTGACTGTATGAATTGGTTCGATAGTCTATGCCCATATAACTCTTCAGATTTCTGATGCTTCATAATATCATCTAGCAGTAGGGGGAGGTCTAAGCCAAGCAGCTCTGGTTGAGAGCCTGGCAAGGAAGCTGAGAGAAGCGGCCACACAATGTGAGAGAGACGTGGCCGGAAAAGCCTAAGCAAGTTTCTTAAAGAAGAAAAAAAAAAGAAAAAAAAGTGAGTAGATGCAAAGAGAGAGGCTGGGTAGCCAAAACCCAAAAGCAGCCAGAAAGCTAAATACATGCAGCTGAAGAACTTAAAAAATTCAAGGGGAAGACATGAGAGGTGGCCAGAACAGCATTAGCAAAACAGACTCTCCCTGATCATCTTTCATTCCACTACATCCCTCTTCTCTGCTTTTGGCTCCTTATCCTTTCCTCCTCCTTCCTCCCAGGCATTATGAAGAAATGGCAGCTTCAAAAAACTATCAGCTCAGCTTTGCACAGGAGTAAGAGATTGATACAAGTGCCAGACTAATGAGTGAATTTAGGAAAAAAGTTTATTCAGTAAAACCAAGAATTAAGACACCTACAATAAAATGGAGGTATTTTTCCATTCAGTATTTTTCTCTTCTTAAGGAAGGGGCACTTGCAAATACTTGTGACATGGTATTGTGATTGTCTTGGCTGATGAATGTGCTGCTGAATGTCCTGTTCTAGAATAGGCACTTTATGTACCTAGAACAACCCTTCTGCACAAAGTCACTTGAAATGTGATTCCTTGTAATTGTACAGTGGAGACTATGATGGTATGTTGGCAAAAACAGGAAGGAAAGCACTTTTGTTTATCTGTAACACTCAGAATTTAGTTTATTTGCTCTTTTTGCTTCTTCCCAGACACTCAATTCAAAAGAGCAAGAGTTTGGATGCTGTAGTAAGTAGGTGAATAGCAAAAAAGACATTTCCACAGTCCATTCAGTTCTAAAGAAACCCTAACTAAGTTAAGTGGAAGGGATTCTGGCAGGTAAGAGTTGTTGCTGGCAGTGGATATATGCTCCTGGAGACACTGCTAGTGAAGACAGTCACTGCAGTTGAAGATGCACCATCTTAGTAATTTCATTTTGCTATTTTTGTGATGTTAAGGAGTGTGGAACAACCTCTGTTGTGCCCTGCGTGGCACAAGCAGAGAAGAAAATGCTTTTTCTGTCACAGTCCAGGATGTTAGCTGGTGTAAAAAGCAGCAGAGATGTTATGGAGAGAAAGTTTTTGTTCCTTGATTTCAAAACAGACGTGGAATTGCCTTTCCCAAATGTGATGAATGTTAGTAGCAGCCAGGCTCATTCTAGTAACCAGAAAGCTTAATTCTTGTTGGGTTGTGCTTAGGTACTGCTATTGTCCCAGAGCTTTCAAGGAATTCAACAAGGGCAGAGTAAATCAAAATGTTGTGTTTTATTTTATTCCTAAGGCTATTAGGAAACTGAGAAACATTGTGGGCTAGTGAACAGGAGTGTCAGACTCAGCAACATTAAGGTTCTGCAGGTTTTGGGAACTGTAAGGTCTGATGGCTTTACTCTAGGCATCTGGAGTTCAAGAGGGATACCTCAGGGCTCAGTTTTGGGGCCGATCTTGTTGAGTATCTTTATTGATGACCTGGACATGGGCTGAGGCCAATTGTCTGAGGGACAAGAAGGCCAAGTGCCTGGTTCTGCATTTCAGTCACAACAACCCCAGGCACCACTACAAGCTGGAGGATGAGCGGCTCGAAAGCTGCCCAGCAGAAAAAGACCTGGGGGTGCTGGGAGACAGCTGACTTCATCTGAGCCAGCAGTGTGCCTAAGTGGCCAAGAAGGCCAACAAGATCCTCACCTGGATCAGGAATACCGTGGGCAGCAGGAGAAGGGAAGTTCTTGTGCCCTTGTACTCAGCCCTTGTGGGACCTCATCTTGAGTACTGTGTTCAGTTCTGGGCCCCTCATTATAGGAAAGGCATGGAGATGCTGGAGAGTGTCCAGAGCAGAGCTACCAAGCTCATGAGTGTTTAGAGAAGCAGTCGTATGAGGAGAGGCTGGGGGAGCTGGGCAGGTTGACTTTGGAGAAGAGGAGGCTGAAGAGGGACCTTATTGCCCTCTGGAACTACCTGAAGGGAGGTTGTGGGTGTTGACCTCTTCTCCTGGTAACTGCTGACAGAAGCAGGGGCAATGGTCTGAAGCTGAGGCAGAGGAGGTTTCGCTTGGACCTTAGAAAGAAATTCTTTACAGAAAGAGTGGTGAGGCACTGGAATGGCCTTCCCAGGGAGGTGGTTGGGTCACCATCTCTGGAGGTATTAAAGAAGCGTGTAGATATAGCTATTTGCGACATGCTAGAGTGGCAGTCAGGGAGGGGATTATTTTGTGTTTAGGTATTTGTGGGTGTGGGTTTGGTTAGATTCAGTGATCTAGGAGGTCCTTTCCAACCATAATTATTCTGTGATTCTGTGTGATTCTAACACAGGTCATTTTTTCTGGAGTGATAAGAACTCAAGCTTATGTCTGTCTTTTAGAGTCAGACTGGATCACCTGACTTCCAGGATAACTTTTCTTGTCACAGTTTAGCTGTGCCATCATGGGTTCATCTGAGATCGTTTGGGCATCCTGGTGCTTGTTTTGCTCTAGGCTGCAGGTTCACTTCTTCCCATCTGAAGCTCTTGCAAACATTGCCAGGGGTTCATTCCATTCTATGTCAGTTTTCCATGCTTTCTTCTTTTTCTTTGAAACGACACAAGTCTTGCATGTACCAGTTTCAGAAGGAGTAGCTTCCCTGGTAATCGTGAATACTACATTTTCAGATATATTCCCTTACAGCTAAACTTGCTTGGAAGTATTCCAGAATCCGCTGTAGTAAGAAAATACAGATATTCTCTGCCTTCCTTTCATGGATGCTCATTGCTTGCAGAAGTAGAGTAGAGTACTTACTTATTCACCTTAATTTCTACTTCATAGATCATCAAAACTTTATTTCTGGCAGGACTTTTCATTATTTCATCCTTTCACACACTTGTAAGGTTTTTTTTCACAGGATCATGTGGTGTTCCAAAGTTTCATTGGAAAAGACAGATTCTGTCAATGCCCCATGTGATTTGAACTACTGCTGATGTAAAAGCTGATGTCCGGCATTCTATCATGTGCTATTCTCTATGAGATGCTTCTTTAAGAATCCGCTTATAGATGTGTGCCTGTTTGGACATTCTGAAGCCATTAGGAATAAGATAATGGTAGGATGGTGAATTGACTGGAGGAAACCAAACTTACAGTCTTAGAGTTAGAAGAAACGGTCAGAATAGGAAAGTGTCTACCTAAAATTCTTGTGGACAAGCAGTGCTGTGCAAGGTGAACTCCTCTGTCAGGATGCAGACATTACTATCTCCTTAATTAGATATATAACCTGATACACACCATTTGTGGTTGTAGAGGTCTCATGGGACCTTTTGCAAGAGTAAGGATTAAGGTCTCAGAATGCCAGCCAAGTCCAAGTCTGGTAGTTGAATTTTTCCTATCTAAATTTTACAACAGTTTAATTTGGAAGACTTCACTTCCTCTTCCGCAGACACAGCTGTGTAGTGCTGCTGGTGCAGTATGTCTGCTGCTTTCCACATGAGAGAGTGTTTCAGCTTTGCTTTTACTGACCTATGAGGATACAGCTCATAAAGCAGTGGGACTGTTATTTGTGATTACACTTGACATAAGTGCATTATGGCTGCTGTGTACGCACACATACGCAGATCTATATGCACGTATAGGTTATTTATATTTTTGTGCAGGCTCATCTATACAGGTTGTTCATGAATGGAAGATTTACTTATAGGGCCAAAATATACCTTCAGCCATAAAGGTATTCTTTTTAAACTATAGAAATTGTGTAAGAATATTCACCAACAGATTTCATTACACAAACGACACAAAACATTCAGGGAAATCCCCAGCTATATCTTCAATCTTTTCTCCTTCAACTAATAGTTGGTATTGCCAGGAATAGCAGGGCATTAATCAGTGTTAAATAGTGATAATTGGCAATGTCACCAAGGGCTTGAGCATTACATGCACGAGATACTAAACAGTCCCCAAGCACTGCAGACTGAGCTGAGAACAGGATCATAAATTGTAAGACAATTGATTTGTCTTTAGTGGATCTAGCTGTGGTCTGCACGGAACGCATTTAAAGTAGCCCACATATGTGTTGATGGTAATTACAATTTACTTCAGTGCAGCATGTTTCATCACAAAGGCTCGCACAGCTCTTTATGTTTCACAATATGGTGTTGCTGACACACAGCCATCCCCACAGCAAGTGACAGAAAATGAACAGCATACAACCCAGTAGAGGGTGAATGGGAAACTTTGGCCCATGACACTGGGACAGGCTCATGGCTGTTTTAATTTCACATGAGCTCTGGGTTTTTAAGGGCACAGCTTAAAGACCCCTGCTCAATGAACTGCTTAGTTGTAAAATACAACTTCCATAGAAGGATGAAGAACTTGCTCTGTTCTGCCAATATTCAAACCTTATGGTTCCAGGATGTCTGTTCAGACATCAGGTTTAGACCACTAAAGTTATCCTCTCTGGCAGTAACTTTGCTGAACTGCAGCAGGCAGTTTAAGAACTGAATAATTAAATGGTGGCATTGCGACCTTACCTTGTTTCATGCTAGAAGAATCTCAGTTCAAGAAAAACATACTTTATTCCAGTAGCTCAGCATACTACAGGTGATTTGTATAAGAGAGAAAACACAGTAGGAAATCAGAGCTCAAAGAACTGTTGGGAATGAATTAAGCTTCATTTAGCTAACATAACCTAACAGTGAAATCAATTCATACCTAAGCTCACCTAGGAAGTATTTCAAGATGCTCATTATTATATTATTGCTTATTTTTCTAGAAATAACATATAAAACAAAATACACATTTTAATGAAATAATATATAAAACCCATTAAAAAGTTCTTTGAACTCCATTCACTAACATATGTTAATTTATTGCACATAATACTCTTGGTTTTGCTTTTCTACACTATGCCTTTTCGTGTTTGCCTCAATTATTCAGTCTTCTAGAATAACATATTTTCCGAGTCCCCTTGTAACACCCCTTTTCAACTCCCTGCCTGCTGATTCTGTGCTTTAATATGTATTCTTTTCAAGTGCAATTTATAGAAGAGGTATTCCAAAGTCTGCTGATGGCAGCAATCTCCCCTCATCTAAGTGTTCTCAAAATGATATTTCTTCTTCAAGGGAAAGCTTACAAAGATAATGTTTCATTGGTTATGTTGGAAAGCACCTGAAAGGACCTTATCTGGCTTTATTATATAACAGCATGCAGATTTCATCCACATGTATGGTGTTAAGTAAAGAATGTTTATAATGGCAATCAACAAAGCCAAGAATAATAAATAGCATTATGATAATATATGAGAATCAACAGCATGGGGATGTGTAAATCACAATTTAGCTGTTTAATAGTAAATGTATTTGCTAGCTTCTCTTTAAGGAATTATACTGAAACCTGTGACAGGACTATATTACAGACTGTGAATACTCATTGACATACTATAGCACAGAAATTATTACGGTTTTGTACATATGACAGTAATTCATGATGTGTACTTCCTGGTCTTCCTTTAGGAATGATTATCTGAAACTGCTACTACTTGAGATATGGCTCTAGGTTTCAAGAATTTTTCAGTTTTCAGCAAGGGATTGAAAGAGATAGATGTGCTTTTTACATAAAATTTATCTGTAATAACTTGTTTATGAAGTGTTACTGGTGGTACTGAAGACCTGCTCTCTTTCCTCAGGTGTGTGGCTTTATGCTTTTCATTTTGAATTTAATGTTTTTAATTGCATTTAAGTTGACAAAATTTGTAATTAGCACAGTACTTCTAAAGGACAAACACAAAATACATGCAGTAAGGGCACCATCCCTGATTTAAGTTTCCTTCCCATGCTTTTTCTGTGAACCAACTTCCTATCTGCTATCTTGAATAGTACAGAGGGAAAAGTTTCCCTTATTAGAAAAAACTTCCCTGTATATTTTTAGCATCTGGCCTAAAACCTGTGGAACTCTTTGCTATAAGAGAACAATGACTTTTATTTCTTACGTTTTAGACAATACTGCAGCAACTTTGACAACATCATTTCTAGTACTATAGAAAAATCATAATTTTCTAATGTGCGTCCTAAGTTCTTAGCTGAATCATGCAGCACTTTTAGGCTATAATTGACTTCTGCTTCTTGTGTCTTGACTATAGTTGAAGCAAATGATTGATACATAAATGATTCACATTTGATTGGTTTTTCCATGTGTATTAGTTATGAGGAGGCACACAATATTGGTTTCCTGCAAATGCTGTGAAGATGGCTATGTATTTGGGAAAACACTTATGCATTTGGGAATTTTCATGAGCTTTGCACAGTGGAGTCTGTGACATGCCATTTGGTGTGTCACTGCTTAAAACATTCTGGCCATCCAGTCAGCAAGCAGAAATAATACCTCAGGACCTGTCATATGCCACAAATCACAAATGCAGTTTGGGAGCTGCCTGAAAGTGGGGTTGAGTAATTATAAACCATAAATCCACTTGCAAAAGCCAGGGACAGAGCATTCCCAACCCTTCCAGAAATGTCTGAAGCACATTATTTTTGAGTTGCACATGACAATTTGAACAGCCATATAGGTTGTGGAGCTCATATCTCTTTTCAGCTTCCCAATAGAAAATAATTGCATAGTTTGTTAATCACCTCTGCTGGATCATGCCAATGTTGCTCTCCTTTACAATGCTTTATTGTCCAATAAATACTAAAGAAAGAAGTTTGTGTATGGTATGAGCAAAACGAAAACAGTATACATTTAATTACCTGGTACTGGCTAGGAAGACAGACCATGATGGCACTGGCTCAGAAAATAAATTCATGCTCCTTGAGTCCTTGAGCCAAATTTTTGCAAATGCCGGTGATCCCCGCAGACCTGTGTGGTTGTGAAGAAAAAGAATAACACCCATATTGTTATCTTTCCAAGTACCTGAGCATCTTCCTTAAATCCTCACATAATAAAAACAAAAAAATTGAATAAATTAGATTGAGAATTAGATTAGAATAAATGCCTTTGTCCCAACACTTGATGATTCTTAATGAGTCTGTGCCACACACACCTGGGACCTGCTAAGTAAACATGTATTCCATGTAAAATTGTCTAGTCTCCATGCTTCCCATTCTACTATCTTTTATCTCTTTGAAGCTGATATGTTCTGAAATTCTATTGCTTGCACAGGACCTTGCCTATCACTGCCTCCATGTCTACACTCTAAACATATCAATGACTTCATCTTTCCTCACATCCACTTTTCCTCATTCACAGTCTCTTTTGCAATCTACACCTTTTAATAGCCAGTCCCATTTATCTCATTGCAACTCTCTCTGGGACGGATTCTGTACCCTGGCTTTTTATTGTTCTCTGTCTTCAGAACCATAGAAATCTGAGATGGAAAAGGCTGATGAGGTCATCTTGTCCATTCCCCTTGCCAATGCTGAATTGTTTCCTACAGTCTAATTTTAAAATTACTCATTCAGCTGGGCTTCCACCTCTTCTCTTAGAAGATTATTCCACAGTATTAGGCAGTATTCTGTGCCATTAGGAAGTTTTTCCTGACGGTTATCTTGACTTTTCCTTCCTGTGCTTATGTTCTACAGTTTATAGCCATGTCCCATTGGGCCACTGCAAACAATGTTTCACTCTTTTAGAGCACAGGTCTTTTAGAACCTACCTATCAGTCCACTTCTAAAATTTGAATTAGATTTATCAATTATTTCCCTACCCACAACACTGTACAGTGTTGTAGCTGATGCTCTCTTTTTCCTTTTGCTCTGTGAGGAAGGGGACAGTCCCGCTTTGTTCCAGCTTGGATTATGGCAAGTGCCATATGAGGACAAGAACTCAGGTGTCTTACCCCTTGCCTGGTCACTTCTTTCATATGCTGGAGGCAGTATTGCTATCTCTAAAATTTGTGTGGCTTGAATAAAGGCTTTGCAGCAGTTAAGTCTCTTGCTGCACCTACTCCTGCTTCTGGTACATATGTTCATCTGTGTAGCAAAGACTCAAGTAGGACAGGCTTCTCTAGCTGTTTTACTTGGAGTAGATAATAGTAGCAGTCACAGAATGATAGAATCATTAGGGATCAGAAGGGATACTGAAAGGTCATCTAGTCCAATCCACCTGCTGCAGCAGGACCATCTGGACCAAGTTGCACAGGAACAGATCCAGGTGGGTCTTGAATGTCTCCAGAGAAAGAGACTCCATAATCCCCCTGGGCAGCCTGTTCTAGTGCTCCATTACTCTCCATGTGAAGAAGTTCCTTCTGATATTTATATGGAAACTGAGTCCACTAATTTGGCTTATAACTTCTGTGCAGCCAGACAAAATGCTGGTATTCTTCACCAAAAACGAACTTCTGGAAAAATCCTAAATGAGATTTACATACTGAGTTACAGTAGCTTAGAATGATTTTGTTGATCACCCTTTGAATATGTTGTATTTGAAGGACCTGAGTTTTTTTCATCTTTTCATACCCAAGTGTTCTGCACCAGCACATTTTAGCTCTAACTTTTCAGAAGGACCTTGTACCTTTTTGGATATATAAGTGAGTAGCCATTTTGCCAAGAGAGCTCAACTGCTTGAGGTAATCTGAGAGTACATTATTTAGAGATCTAGAAAATATTTTGAAAATTTGACTTCTGCAGTGGAAATGGAGCTCTTGGAAATTTGGCCGTGAGCAAATTTGACCATTTTCTTTCCCACCGTGTGTGCTGAATGAACTTGCACATGACTTTTAAGACATCTTGAGTTCACCTTTGTGTCTGCTTGTCAGCTTTTATCAGCCTCACATGGACAGAATGAACCTAGCATGGCCTCAGAGAGCTTATTGAGACTGGTGCCTACAAACTGTGTAAAAAGATGTTGTAAGAACTGAGGGCACATGTTGGCAAAAACAATCACCTGCTGTTCACAGGAATTTGAGAATCCTTTGGATTCTTTTAACCAAATAAATATTTTTGGGAAGAGCTTTTCCTAACCAGTTCTAAATCTGACAATTATCTCGGTAGGGTTGGCTCCACAAAGTCCTGAGGAGCATCAATAATCTGGTCAGAATAGAAATAGCCTGGCCATGAATAGTTTCTGTAGGAGGGAAATGAGAGGGAAGATTTAGATGAGCTCACCACTTAAGAAGCATATGGGCAGGCTGGGAAGTACATATGCAGAATGGGCATGTCTCACTGGGATGCAATTACAGCAGGATATAAGATGTGGCAAGTGGAAGTATAGTTATACCAGAACTAAGGGCTAGTGGGGTTTCTCCCCCTCCACAAAAAACTCTGCAATTTGAAGTCAACACTCTCTGCTCTGTTTAAGATTCATACATGTGGCCATATGTGTAGAGCCCTGACTGTTTTCTCAATCATTGCTTCTGCAGTTCACAGAGGGTTATTTTTGGCAGGCCCTCTTTTGCCCCTTTCCCTGTACTCTCACTTTGACTGCAGCTGTAATTGTTCCTGCTCTCAAAGTACCTGGGGAGGGTATGGAGGAATCAAACTTCTAAACCATGCACGCAGGTCCCTTGAAATTCCTCTCTTGTCAAGGGCAGTTATCTGCATTTGGTGGTTTTCCTGTTTGCTCCCTGTTCTGTCAGTAGACCTGTATTTGTTCGGTGCAGAGCAAGGTCCCCCTCCAAAGCTCCAATCACAGCTGGACTGGAGAGACTGACACAATGGCTGACTGTTCCCCTCCTTCCACTCCTTGCTGAGTAACAGATGCAACAGATGTTGTCTGTCTTCATGTTGTCTCTCTGTATTGTGTGACAAGCTGCTATAATGGGGAACATTAACTCTTAAACAAACTATTGTACTATATATTGTACACAGTTATCTGACCATGGATTTGGTTATTAGGGAACAATGAAGCATTCTCCATGGGTGTAAGTGTGCCATTTTTAGCTTGAGTGCTACTTCAGGAAAATAGAATTGTATTTCAGATCCAAGTGTCTTCAGCTTGCCTTGATACAGGGGTTCTGATTGTCTCTTAGAAACATGTTGAAAATCTTACTCTTCCCTAAAGAAAATGAAATAGCTTCCTAGAAAGACTAATGACAGAGTCCTTCCTGAAAAAAAAAGATAATTTGAGCAACGTTTTTTCTTGTCCCCCAGGATTTCTGGATACTTGCTTTGGATGGCTTAATGTTGAGTGATAAACATTGTAAGAGATCCCACAAATATTCCCAGAATTCATTCATGCTGTTGGCTCATGGCACTAATTTAGCTTTGTGTTCTGTTTCAGTTTGCTGTTTTCAGCAGAGCTGTCTTTTCTGCTATTTTTAACATCTCCTTTGTACTTCCAGTTATTATATTTAGGTTAGTTTTTCTTAAATATGTAGATTCTTCCCTTTCTTCTTCCCTTTTTCCATGACAACCTCCTAGAATAAACTGGTTTTCATCTTTTTCATTCTCCCATCATGATCCCATCTCCAGTGTCAGAATTACTGGCCCACATTGTACGAATGTGTTCCTGAAATAAGAGGGGAAAAGCTTCATCAGTTGTGCCTTTTCACAGATTTGCTATGCACATTTGCTATGCTTTGCTTTTCTAGCTTGACTGCAGTAATTTTACATTCAGGAAACAGTAGATTAAAAGCATGGAGTGGAGTAAAACATATGAATGGAAAGAAGGCAAGCAGTAAGGACCTAACATTCTTAGTTGATTGGCCTGGCAGAGAGGGTCCTGGGAGTACTGATTGATAACTGGCTGAATATGAACCAACAGTATCCTCAGGTGGCATGAAAAGCCAATGGCACCCTGCTTTGTATGGCCAGCAGGACTAGAGATGTAATGCTCCCCATGTACTCTGCATTGGTAAGGCCTCCCCTTGAGTACTGGGGGCAGTTCTGGGCCTCTCGCTTCAAGAAAGATATTGGGCTACTGGAACAGGTCCAGAAGAGAGCAATGAGGCTGGTGAAGGGACTAGAGTGAAAGTCTTTTGAGGAGAGGCTGAGGGAGCTGGGGATGTGTAGCTTGGAGGAGACTCAGGAAGGACCTTAACTCTCTATAACTACCTGATAGGAAGTTGCAGACAGGTGGGGGTCAGGCTCTTCTCCCAGGCAACTAGTGACAGGATGAGAGGGCAGGGCCTGAAGGTGCACAGGGGAGGTTTAGGATGGATGTTAGGAAGCAATTACTCATGGAGCGTGTGGTTAGACATTGGAATGGACTGCCTGGGGAAGTGATGGAGTCCCCATCCCTGGAGACGTTTAAGAAAAGATTGGACATGGCACTTATTGCCATGGTCTAGGTGATTGTGGTGATGTTAGGTCATAGGCTCGACCAGATGATCTCAGAAGTCTTTTTCTTTTTCAGCCTCAACAAGTCTGTGATTGCCTCCATTGCATTAGTCAAAATCAGACAACTTTTTTCTTAATTTTTATCCTGAAATAGGTATTTCTTAACTCCTTTGGTAGGGCAGTGACACAGAGTGCTGCAGGTGCTGTGATCAGTGGCTAAAGCAGAGTTGCTAGAAAACAGGTGCCTCACACTGAGACAGAACTTTAATAGTTTCACAGCCGTGGAGATGTTGCTGAACTTTCCTTCTGAGCAGGCATCTGCTGAATGATCTACTGGTTTATGTACTTCCATAAGGTCAGTTAAGTCTAGAAAGTACAGAAAGTTCATGTCACAGAAAGACATGAGCTAGTCAGGGCTGTTTCTGAGCAGTAGGAAAGCTCATAAGTGCAATCTCAGTTTACTTCCATGTCCCCAGCTTGTTTGCAGGTCCTGCAGGCTTTGTAACAAGGGATTTACAGGGTCTGAGTTGCCTTCAAATGCCGCCAGAAAGGAAGAGCTTACATCTGCTCAGAACATTTGCAAAGCCTGCCTGCAGTGACTCGCAAAACACCGTGTGGTCACACTTTAGATGTTAAGGCTGATCCTGCTCAGACATGCTCCTTCCAACACAGAGTGTTTCAGAAGTGTCACCTGCCAGTGTCTTTGGTTTTGGTATGACAGAGGAGAATGGCTGGTTTTAAGGAAGGGCTGAATATCTGCACTCAGGCTCACCCTTTGCACTGGCTGTTTGAGGCTGGAACACATAAAATCTATCCTGATGGGATCAAACTCCATGGCTGTGTGTACTTCAGAAACAAAACGAAGAGCAGACACAATGGGCCAGATTGGATCCAGGTATCTTAGCAGCATCTCCTAAATAAATGTGGGTCAAGTCAACCTTCACTAGGACACACAGACATGTGAGCTGTGTCCATGTCTTTGTGCTCCCAGGAGTACCTCTGTACCCTGTACCTTTCAATCACAGAACATGGGGACTCTTAGTTGCTTCTGCAAGGGCAAACACTTTTCTTGCTGAAATTTATTCAGCCACCTGCTGAATTCTCAGTCTTTGGTATCCAGGTTTCCTCACCCTGCCAGGGAATCCTGTAGTAATTTGTACAGCAGGTCCAAGGCCTGGATCATAAATTGTGCTGATGCTGTTGCAACATTTTCTCTCAGTAAAATATTAAATGGGCCCAAGTATAGATGTGAACCCTTATGGAGTGCTATTCTGGAATGTATTTGGTGTATTGTCATACAGAGTAGTTGTTTCTCAGGTTTCTTTTGCATGTCTAGCGTTGCAGAATGCAGTTCAGTTTATTTATATTTATTCCCTGAACCCCATGATTACTGCAGTCTAAGACTAGATTAAGATTAATGCAAGATGCTATGGTAAGGAATAGATACTGATTTTAAAAGACACATGAGTAATCTGGCTCATTGCCCACCATCAGGATAATAAACTTGCTCTAACTTCTGATAAAGGCAGCAGTTTAGGAAGAAGCAACAGACATGGCAGCACATGTGTAAGATGGATTTTAAGAACATGGTGGGAAACTGTAGAAAGTGTGGGAATTCGAGTGGTTGTTTTGGGGAACTGCAAGGGCAGCCGTAGAGGATATGAGAATGGAGCTAAGGTTATCTCAGCAGGGGATACAGGACAAAAACCCACAGGAAACAAGGCTTCATTAGCAATGCTACTTACAGAACAACTTGTTTTAATTAAGCTTCCCTTCCATTAGTAAAGGGAAAATAGAGGAAGAATAAAAAAAGGAAAGGGAAAAACCTGAAAAAATAAAATAAAACTGATGAAACAAGATTTTAAAATATTTTGAGTTCTTTTCTTGTTTTTTGTTGTTTTATTTCATTTATTTATTTCATTTATTCTTTTTGGTCAGCTGCTATACCACTCCCTTTTACCCAAGGAACATCATTAATTACATACATGCTTTTTTACTATGAAAACATTTTCAGAAACCCATCTGTGTGACCTACCTGTTGCTCCCTCTCGTCTTAGCTAAGCATTTTTATAGAGGTGTCTGTAGTAAAAAAATCTCATGGCTCTCTCTGATAAGCAAGTCTAGAGATAAAGCTTTTTATCTTTTGAACCCAGGATTTTCCTGTCTGTCTCAGTGAGACCATGATTTCACTCTATGTCTATAAAAATGTGGATCTTTTGTGCTATCTTCATTATAAATTTTATCTCATAGAATTACATGGTGATGAAACTCTTCCACTCTGTATATTTATTTTGTCTTTTGACTGTGCTATTGAGAGGTGTTCAGGCTTCTCTGAGGCACTGAAGTGGATGAAGGGTCTAGCCCACAGGGAAACATAGACACTGTTTGAACACTTTGTGATGCCCAGCAATGTCAGGATAACCATCTGAAAATATTTATGACAGCTCCTGACCAGTCCATACTGAAACTGTCCAGGGCTCTAGGAAGCCATGGAGGTTATAACCATCAATCACCCTAGTGATACCTTTGAGATGCTGAATTGTACCTGGCCTCGCAGTGTTTAATTGCCTTGCAATGATACTGACTCACAAAAAAAAAGAAAACGATGTTCTGGTCTTGTGTCACTTCAGCTGCTCTGCTTGTAATACAATGTCCCGTGGTTTGACTGAAAGGGCTGCAGCAGAGATGCAGCCTTGTGGCTGAGCTGAGAAGGTTGGAACTCTGGCACTTGCAGGAGCTTTTACTAAGGCAGTTATTTCCTTGGTTTTTAAAGTGGGTGTTATGAACACCCTGCTCCCAGTGGTTAGACAAGGTTAGCATAATAATACCTATCCATGACTTGCTGTTACTTGGGTCAGAGGCACAGCTAAAAGAAAAGGGAGCAATAGAAAACTAAGCATTTTTTTGTTTTCCAAATTATACTTAACCTTATTCAAGAGAAGTGGAGAAAAAAGAAAGTGAGAAAGAAAGTAAGAAAACAAAAGAAAGTGAGCAAAATCAAGGAAGCAAGGCAAAGAGAGTAAGCAAAGAAGGAAACAAGCAAACAAGAAAGAAGGAAGGAAGGAAAAAAAAAAAGAGAGATTCATACAGTAAGGAGCAACAAAACCATAACGTGTATAATAAACCCACATGGAAAAAGAATATAGTTGATTTGCTGCATCTCCCTGAGTTATGTTTCAGTAAATGTATAGCACACATACTGTGTTTAAAACAGATTTGACAACATATAAAACATTAAAAATATTATGACATTGGCTAATATTTATGATGTATATTTCCATACATAAAATATATTGTGTCATGTCATGGATTTGAAAAAGCATGGAAATTGGCCATGTCATAATATTTTAGAGCTTTTTTATACATTGTCAGAGCTATTTTAAATATACGTGCTCAGCATTTTATGAAACTTCCAACACATGGACATACGGAAAATATATTCAGGATTCACAGGAGACCAGCATTTCAAATGTAAAGTTTAGCTAATAGACATATTCTAGCACAAGAAACCTTTTGTTTTGGTGTATTTTCTGAGCTTCAATGTATTTATCTTACTGCATTTTGCACAGATTTACACCAGTGGTGCTCAGCGTTTAACAAACGAGGTTTGCATTTGAGCTGATTGCATAGTTTTGATGTAGGTGAAATTCTTGCTAAAGTGTTGCCTAATAGGATATCAGGCAACACACACAGGCACAGAAAGCCCCACAACAAGAAATGATGTTCAGCTGACAAACCCTCCCCAGAATTACTGCACTTCCTACCGGAGCATTTCGGTGCCTGACCTCAAAAGATGTTTAGTAGCAGGGCCCAGGAACATTCAGAAATCCCTCTTGGAAAGAGGTGAGGAAAGGCTGGGATAAAAAGAGTTTTTTATCTGTGTGAAAACTGACAGGTTAAGTGAGATGGAAGGTTTGATCACTTGCTGAGTATCAGAAGGAAGTTTTGCCTTATTCGGGAAGCAAGAACTTGGTTGTCTGTCCTGTGATTTAGCAACAAGTCCACCCTTGTCTTTTGAGATTTCTTGGAAGATGATGGCAGCAGTTTGTTCACTCCTTGTCCAAGAGATTGGCTTCGAAACACAGACTTCTTAATGAGAAAAGAACAACTGCTGCAAAATAAATCCTAGATGTTCAAGATAAACATAGAAACACTAAAGATCTTTAATGTCTTAGGGGCTGAGGGGACCATATTGTCTCCTGCTGAGGAAAGAGGAAACAATGAAACTATCTCAACAGTGAAACAGATTGATAAGTAAGGAACACAATTTGCAAGCATGGCATGTATTTTCAATTAAAACCACTCCAGTTCTTTCCCTCTGTGGACAAACCTTGGTTAGAGACAGGAATAGAGAGCAAGCACTTTCTTAGGAAAACATGCCCAACATCATGAGAATGAAAAGTGGGAATTTTACATGCCTTGGTATCCAGAAGATGTCAGTCTCATGCTTCATTTGGTACAGCAGTAGCATTAAAGATAAATTGAATATTATGCCGCTGTGCACAACGGAGGACACGTGAGATAGCAATCCCTGAAAGGAACTTAAAGCACAAAGAAAAGATGGCTCATTGGAAAACATTAAGCTATTTATATGAAGAGAGGTCATTTAGTGAATTGTGTCCAGCTGTTTAGGGGAGGCAGTAAGACCAACACAAGTTTTGAAATGTATATGGCAGAAGTGGGTCTGGGACCAGTTCTGGAGTAGTCCTGTTTAACCCTTAGTTAGGACAGCACTGTGGAGTGCCACAGAGTCCCCACGCTAAACAAGAGAGATTGTGGAAAGTGAATAGAAACACAAGATGTTCAAACACAACATAACATTTAAGAGGCACTCTAGCTCCAGGTCAATGTCCACTTTTGAAGGTTTATAGGCTATTTTTTTCCATTAGACCTTCAAAGAGAGGATCTCATAACCGCTGTGTCAAGTGTAAGACTTAAAGCACTCCATACAAAACATGGTAGTCTTTCTCACTGTTCATATGAAAAGACAGAAGAAAATGTGCTGAGGAAGCTTGTGCTGTACAATAGATCCTGATCTGGCAATCTTCCTCATCCAGACTGAATCTACTTGTTCTGCATTTGGGAGCAGGATCACTGAGCTCACGGCAAGTTTAAATGCAGACCATTGCGTTTGAGGAGCAGGCTGCTCAGCTTCCTCAGGGATCAAAAATTTTGACTGCTTTAGTGCTGTGCAGAGAGGGGAATCCTTTCTGCACAGATCCTGTGTTGCTATGTTTCTGCTCAGCCCACATTGCTAGCACTTTCTTGAATGCTATCCCTTACCTGGGAGAGTCAGCAGTTTGAGTCTGAGAGGATCTGTCCATTCACAAGAATGTTCAGCAACACTGTGGAAGGGACATGAAACACCTGGCATGGTCCCAAATGCAGACAGCCTGGAACATTTAATGGCACCCAAGGGAGAGAATGACCAAACTGTAAACCTCTCTAGCCCCACCCTCCCTCCTTTTTTATTTTTTGTGAATGCACTTTTGAACATGGAACACATGGATGTTTTCTACCTTCCTTTGTCTCTCTGTTCTTACTTGTGACTCCTTGGGGCCCAATTGAAAAAAAATGTTCTGCACCATTTACTAAGGTTTTTGGCAGAGCTTTTCTAGGAAAGAATGAGGAATGTGCTGTTTCTACATCCATTCACCCACAGGTCACTTTTTGTGCACGGCACACACTTTAGGGATTAAAAATGCCAGTTTGTTTGCTCTGAAAAGGCTACACACACATCTTCTGTCTCATCTCACGTGATTCAAACACAGGCATCCATGTATGTACACACAGAGACTCCTTGCTACAGTTCCTGCTGGCGTGTCTGTCAATGTCAGTTCAGTGTCAGTAACATCACACAGAGTTAAGGTTAATAGTAAGCAAGTGGTTGACATCAAAGCAAACAGAGATTTTCCTCTTTCCTAGGAACGAGGGGAAGTTCTAGCTGGTAAATTAATCTGTGAGAAATTTCAGAGTCTGAAGATCACTAATTAAATAACTGTTCACATGTTACAGATATAACTGGTTTCTCATTTTTATGCTGGTTTAGGCCTGGTAAATATCAGGAAATGCAAAAGCTGTTGGCAAAGTGAAGAAGAATTCCAAAACATGAAGGGTGTTGGTGCTTATAAATATGTCAGGGCTCAGATGCTTTTCCATCTGATGGCTCCACAAAATTGTTTTTGATGGAGCAGAGCATACGAGTCTGATGTGATTTAGTTTCTCTAACAATTTATGTGTTTACAGGGTTTTTAAGTTAACTTTAAAATTTGTCATAAAATGAATACTTTACAGTGGTAGCCCCAGTAACACTTCTGTGTATTGTCCTTCACATTTTTGTTGGCTTGCTGACATCAGCACTTTAATACTTAATATCCTGTGAACATTTCTGTGTTTTATAGTGCTGTATGCACTGGAATAAGGAGGGAGGACAGGACCTAAGCTCTCTAATAAGGAAACACGCATTACTCTTTACCGATATGTTTTTGTTCTCTGCTAATCACTTTTTTCCTTTTCACATAAGCCTGAGGAAGAACTGCTGTTGCAATAGAAAAGGGCAGATGGCAATGTGTATGTGAAGTGTGGTTGTAATTATTTTATTACCTAGGCTCCACATAAGGCTTGTTTATGTGAACAGAGGAGATTAATTCCTTTGGGTTACTAGAGAAAAAGCACAGACCTGTAGCTGATTTCTCTGGAGAGCTACTGAATTCTTCTGCTCTGTCCCTTTGCCAAGTTGTGCCATTTCTGTGCCACCTCTAAATAAAATAAACAAATATATTAAAAATTAAAAATAATGGAAAGACTTTCTATTTCAAAGATGACGCCTCGCCTCCTTGTTAAACCAGGCCAAAAGAGGAAGGAACATATGAGCGGGTGGTCTAAAACCTGGCAGGTCTTGCAGGCAGTCTGGCAGAACGGAGCTGCTCACTAGAAACAAGACCCCACTGTGGCTGAGAAGGTCCTTCCTTCTGGACACACTCCCTGCCATTTGTGCTCTTTATTCTGCAAGTTCTTGGTCCAGCTCAGGAGTCTCCAATACAAGAAGGACATGAAACTGCTGGAGTGACTCCAAGGGAGGCCACAGGGGTGATCAGAGGACTGGAGCACCTCTCCTGTGAGGAGAAGCTGAAGGAATTTTGGCTGTTCAGCCTGGAGAAGAGAAGGCTTTGAGGGGACCTTATAGCAGCTTCCAGTACCTGAAGAGGGCTACAGGAAAGCGGGAGAGGGAGTTTTTAAAGGAAATCTAGCAATAGGACAAGGGGTAATTTTTTCAAGCTAACAGAGAGGAGATGTAGATTAGATCTGAGGGTGGTGAGTCACTGGAATAGGTTGCCCAGACAAGCTATGAATGATCTCTCCCTGGAAGTGTTCAAGCCCAGATTGGATGGGGCTCTGGAGAGCCTAGTCTGCTGAGAGCTGTTGGAACTAGCCATTCTATGAAATACTCTGGAAATGTGTTTTAACCTGTTTTGGAGATGGTGGGGGCAGGAACACAAGGTGCATAATATTTCTGCCTCTAAGACAGTCCAACTTAAATAGCTGCATCTTGTTTGTTACACAGCATTACAATACTGTCTTTGAAACATTCAAAGTTGAGAGTATAGAATATTGTATGCATCAGATGGGAAAAACACTTCTTGAAAGATGCAGTGATTTTTGAAAGATGCAGCACTTCCCATGTTTTAGTTACCTCTATGATGAAGTAGGTTTTAAAGTCATGGCCTGTGTAAACTTTACATAAACATATACATGTACAGATTCACAATATCCTCCCTCCCTTTCTTCAGACTGAAGTGGTTCAGAGAAGAGAGGGATGAAAACATTCATAGACATGTTTTGACCATATTGGTGATGCTCCATATCAGGCAAGCGTGGTACTACAGAATTGTGACCAAGTGAACACAGCCACTCCCAAAGGGACTCAATTCCTCCTGTGTCACTGCATGCTGGACCATCACCCCCAATTGTACATCAATTCAGGTGGCTGGATGAAAGCTCAGTGTCCTAGTTGGAAATGCTCCTACTGCCTTTGGATCACTTACAGAGGAGGTAACCACAAGGATGATGAAGGTATGTCCACCCACAAGGCCTTGTGTGTCAGCATGTTCCCAGCTCCAATGGAGATGAAACAGTGCTGAGGCTTCAACCTAATGCTTGCAGAAGAAATCAGTGTAAGAAATCTCCTTTAAGAACAAAAGCAATGAAATCCCGCGCTACAGCTATTGCTAGGAGCTGTTTATAATGGGAACAATTTGGAAAGGGCTTGCTCCATATTTATGGCATTTTTAAAAATAGATCATACAGCTTAAATATGATACCGTTCCCCACTTTGGGGAAACCGAAATCTTTCCTCTGGAATATAAAGTATTTCCAAAATGGATGACTGTTAAAAATGAGAAAAAAAACCCCAACAGTTTATAAAAAGCATGCTGACATTGTAAAAAATTAATAGTATGCTTGGAACCCTCTGAGTTTCCAAAATGGTCAGTTCAATAGAAAAAAATGGCACTTTCTTATTATAAAATTGAGTTGCCTGTCTTAGGTTTTTCCTAATGAAAGAATTTTTGGAGAGAATAAAGCTCACTTTGAGTGTTCGCAGCCCATCTCCCCCACAGTGTGTAATTTAACCACCCAACCCTGTGGCCTGGAACACTTTTGGTTACAACTTTAATAGTTATTTTGGAAAAAATTGGTAGCCAAATATTCAACCTTTAGAATATTATGTATGAGAGTTTTTCTTCTCTTAAATGTCATAGGAAATTTTGATGACTGTATGTGTGTGAGTGTGCATGTGTGCCTAAGCAAAATAAATTTACTATTTCATGCTACTGGATTCTATTACTCGAAACCCTGACAGCTATAGCCTTGGGAGGGGCAAGAAAGTTGGGCCAAATTCACAGTCACTCTGAAATGGGTCATATTAATGCTGCTTTAAAGATCATCTCTATAAATAGCCCAGAAAATCAAATGTTGGGTAGTACTGGACTCACCCTGGCCTGGGTTTCATTACTCCAAGTAAAGGAGACATATTTATGTAGTGGGGTTGCCCTTAAGGATCTGTAAAGAAAAAAGCTTACAAAAAAGGGCACAGCTAGCCGTGCTATACAGGACTAATTTAATTCTGTTACACTCACAGTTAGGCTGAGCAGAAATCACTGGTAAAATAAAAAGCTGCACATTATTAGCATTCCAAAGCTAAGATTGTTTACGACTGTTTAATATATTATCATTTTATCAATTAACAACAAATAATTCAGCATCAGAACGAATAACATTCCTAATTAATGAGGATCAGGATTAGGTCTTTAAACGAAGTGGCCAGAGTTCACCATCAGTTTACAAAGAGATGGGTTTGAAATAAACCTCTGCTGAGTACATATTTACGTGTAGGAAAATGATCAGAGCTTTTAGTAGCTTATGTATCTAGCCTCGCCCAACTTAAATGACTTGTGTATCTGTCTTATCTCAAATCTTAGGCAAAGTTAAATGACTGTTTTAATGTTTTAGGTGCATTTTGATATTGTAAAAGGACCCAGATACTAGTCATCACAGACCTGAATGTTTTCTGTAAGCGTCCGGCTGGATCGAGCTACTGATACATGGCAAAAAATAAAGACCATGTTTTGATAATGCTGAGATTTTGTGTTGCTGTTTTAGGCTGGGTTATGTTCCTCAGGTCTTGTAATTTAGAATACTGTGGCAGGAATTAAGCATTGTTTAATAGCAAGTGTTGTGAAATGTTAACGGGCTGGGAATAAAATCCTTGAAGAAGAGGGAAAACAGTATGCTTCTATAAAAACAAAACATACTTTGTAAAAATTAGAAAGGAGGAGGTGTAAAACATATTGAAAACTGCCTAATTTCACAGGCTTGAGTCCATCCTGCTGACATAAATGAGTCTTAGAAAACTATCTCCTCTCTTCAATTCAGAGGAATGAGAATATTCAAGCACCACATACATGTCAATATTTTGCTGAATATTGAATAGAAACAGATAAAGAATATTAAAACTTGAACATGGAATGTTGGAAAAATGACAGCAAGTGGTGAAAATCCCCATATTGCCTTTCTTTGCCAGTTCTTCACCTTTTCAGGTTCCCAGTTTTTTCTTTGTAATGTGAAGTTCCTGAATGTCCTCACTGCAAGGAACACTTTCCATGTAGCTGAGCTGCAAAATATAACTCCTGGCTATATTTACTAATGCTCTTAAACTTCCATGTTTTGGAGCATCTAATGTGTTGTCAGTGATCCATATTTGAATTATGGGTTAAAATGCCATAGCAAAACATTTGCAACTATAAAATTGCCTTGAAAGATCCAAATAGAACTAGCAAGCTGTTATCCAGTTCCTCTTATCCTCATTTGAGAAAAGGAAGCCCCACAGTCCTGGAGAATAATAAATTCCACTAGGTGGCCGCAGAAGGAATAAGAGATGTTTAATAAAGAAGCTTACTGAAAGTAATTCCCACTCATTTTCTGAACAAGGCAATATCTTTCCTACTATAGCATGGACTACACTTCTCTCTGCCAGTAACTTTTGGGGAAAAACAAAGTTTATATTTGGCCACTTGCAACTCAGCCCAAGTCCCCAGTCTCATTTCCAATGCCTAGTTATTATAACCTTTCCTTGTATCTATGTAAAACCAACTTCTTTCACCTCTTTTGGTGCTATGAATGCATTTAACTTAAATAGGAGGAAGTAAGAGTAGTAGAGGATATGAATGTGGTTGTGTGTGTATACTGAGGTACTGGGACCACTGTCCTAAATATTGCTCTTATACTCCATTTGATTTTCTGTTTGCATTCTATTTTCGAATTGTTTAACTCATTGAGTCTCTCCCATGTGATATTACATAACTTCTTTTGCTGGCTGGACAAATGTTAGAATACCGGAATGCTAGTAGAGTAAAATGTTTCCTGGTTTTCATTAGAATTGCTACTAGAATTTGTTTGAGATTTCATTAGAAATGCATGTTACATGCCTGTAGAGAGGTGACGTATTATCTTGTACTAGGATGGCACCTTCAGTCGGGATGAAGAGGCCTCTTTTACAAATTTCGAAAGATTATTGAGACTTTCTTGACCTTTACAATTTATATACCCATGTTATCATCAAGTGAGTATAGTAAAATAAAACAACAAGAGAAAATACTGTTACCTATGAACAATTATTTGACCACAGTATTTTTTATACTCCTTTTTGTACTGCGGTAGTTCTGCAAACTGGCACTTAGGAACTTCCTGCTGAAAAATTTGACCATCAACATTTAGAGTTTTAGGGATAAAATTAACGAGAATTGCAAATATAAAAAATAATAGAATCATAGAATAATAGAATCAGTAGGGATTGGAAGGGACCTTGAAAGATCATCTAGTCCAATCCTCTGCCACAGCAGGACCACCTAGACCAAGTTGCTCAGGAACAGATCCAGGCGGGTCTTGAACATCTCCAGAGAAGGAGACTCCACAACCTCCATAGGCAGCCTGTTCCAGTGCTCCATTACCCTCACTGGGAAGAAGTTCCTACTGATATTGCTATGGAACCTCCGATATTCCAGCTTGCATCCATTGCCCCTTGTCCTACCACTGGATGCCACTGAGAAGAGCCTGGCTTCATCCTCCTGACACCCACCCCTCATATATTTATAGACATTAATGAGGTCACCCTTCAGCCTCCTCTTCTCCAAGCTCAAGGGACCCAGCTCCCTCAGCTTTCCTCAGAAGGGAGGGGCTCTACTTCCTTCATCATCTTCTTTGCTCTACGGTAGACACCCTCCAGCAGCTCTGCGTCCTTCTTGAACTGAGGGGCCCAGAACTGGGAGCAAAACTCCAGATGTGGCCTCACTAGTGCAGAGTAGAGGGGTAGAAGAACCTCTCTTGATCTGCTAACCACCCCCCTTATGATGCACCCCAAAACATCATTGTCCCTCTTGGCCATAAGAGCACATTGCTGGCTCATAATCATCCTGCTGTCCACTAGGACTCCCAGGTCCCTTTCTCCTACACTGCTGTCCAACACATCAGTCCCCAACCTATCCTGGTACCTGGAGTTGTTCTTGCCCAGATGCAAGACTCTACATTTACCCTTGTTGTACCTCATTCCATTTCTCTCTGCTCAGCTCTCTAGCCTGTCCAGGTCTCGCTGAATGGCAGCACAGTCTGCTGAGGTGTTGGTGACACCACTCAGCTTTGTGTTGTCAGCAAAATTGCTGGTAATGACACCTAATTCCTTATCCAAGTCATTAATAAACAGATCGAAGAGTACTGGTCCCAGTACTGATCTTTGGGGAACCCCACTACATACAGGCTTCCAACTAGACTCTGTCCCATTAACCACTACTGTCTGTCTTCTATCCTGCAACCAATTCACAATCCATCTCACTACCCAATCATCCAGTCCACACTACCTCATTTTGGCCTTGAGGATGCTATGCTATGCCCTCATAAAAGGCTATCAGAATGGTCAAGCATGGCTTCACCTTGGTGACTGTCCCTAATGACCCTCTTGTCCCTGATGTGCCTAGAAACAAATAATATGGGCTTACATGACAAAAGACTGTAATAGCCTGCTAATAATTGTTAGCAGTTGTTGTTGACTATGTAGAGGATTCAAAAGAATTATCTATGAAAGATTTGTTATAAGCCTGTAGTAATTCTTAAAATGCATTATATTTTCCTATACTGTTCAATAGCAAAGTGTAAATTTAGGATTAGAGAGTTCTTGACTGTTCTTTATCTATTAGACCAATAAGATAGTGTTAATGTCTCTGGCTTCTAAAAAAGGAACAGTAAACCAACTGATATGAACAGCTTACTTAAAAAATGTATAGGGTTCTTTCAGGAAGATAAAGGATTTGAAAACACAAGTTGTGACAAACTTTGTTGGACAATAACTGTTTAGATCACTGGAGAAAACTGACTTGATTATATCAGGAACGGGAGACCTGAATCCAAGCCACTTACAGGGAATAAAAGAAACTCACCCTAGAGGTCTTGGAGCTCCAGCCACTGGAGAGGGTTAGCAAATGGCAGAAATCTTGAAGGCAGAGACGCGTTTTGGGAGGTGGCAAACTTACAATTTTTTTTTGGTTGCCTTTGCAAAGTTTGATCTCCTCTGTTCAGAGGTAAAAATAGCAACTATTAGTCCTCAATAGCCAGCATGCTGTCATGCTATGTTTTATGACTAAATGAAGAATTAAATGTACAGAGTGATATATGAAAAAAGTGGTAAAACAAACCTGTCATCTAACACATTTTACAACGAGAGATATGAAAATTAAGGATGCATCCATGACCTCTTTTCTTGGTGTGGGATACAAGCTCTCTCTAGCTTTATTCCTGATTTGTAAGTACATTCAACCTAATACAAACATTTTGACTCCTCTTTTTGAAATCTCAATGCCATAATGTTCTAGTTTAGTGACTTTCAGAGCAGTGAAGTTTCAATGAATTTCAGAGCAATATTTCAGAGCAGAAATATTGCTGAAACAAAAATGCTGACAGCCAGACTTCAAAAATAGTTTTGGATGAACTCCGATTTTGCGTAGTTCATACTCACTTTCCAAAAATGGACATAACAACTAGAGACTTTTATCCCCCCATCCAAGAGGTTACTGTGGTCTGTGGGTTTCTTTGTGTGGGAGCTACCATCTTCATGCACAGAAGTACAAGAAAACAGCCTGCAATAAGACAAAAATAAAACAAAATATTATATAGAGGTCTTCTGAGGTCTTGGGAATTCTGGGCAAAATTACTCAGCAGCATTATGGAATGGGAACCTATAAAATGTTCCTTAGGAAATTTTAGGCTCTAGAGAAGAAATCAATTTGAAAAGGAGGCATGACAAACTCAGACTAGAATCAGGTCTTTAAATAGTCTTTTACAGTGAGCTTAGTTAAAGTGAGCATCTCACTGAGGAGTGAGGTTGAAATCCAAACCAGCCATTTTAAAGAAGTACTGTGGTTGATGTTGTGCAGGATGGCAGATTAGATGAGCACAATTAGCACTTTCTGTTGTGAATTATGAAGCCACGAACCTTTATTTCTTTGCTCGTGTCTCTTCAGTGATTGGACGAGATGCATAGTAGTTCCCACATAGAATATTGCTTCTAAGGGCAGAGACATGTAGGCCATAGCCCTCATATAGCACAAGCCAACCTAACCTGACCTAGTGATGTTTGTCAATAATTCTACTCTATTACTCCAGGGATTCCTTTTCTTCCAGTCTTGTTACTGGTTATAACAGACCTGTGCCTCAGCTTTCACCTCATTCATAGCAATATGTGAAATACTGCACCAGAATAGAGTTTTCATTTCAGATCAATGAATGTGCCAGTACTGTAACCGGTTTTTCAACGGCACACACAGCCAAATGAGAAAATGTAAGCTTGGTGGTACACATTCTGTCTTGTACAAGATGGGGAAGACTAAGACAATGCGTCCCTTCTAAGCTCATTTTGAACTGATTAAGAAATGGGATCACTGTGTGCCAACTTGCACTTTCAATCTCAAAACTGCAGTAGAAATTTATCATCCTGTCAACTCTGGTTCCTTTAAGCACATGTCAGAGAGAAATTCAAAGGGAGCCACAATTTTTTTCCATTGGCTCCTTCTCTTGCAATATTTTAAGATTTTCTGTGGTAGCTTTTCTGTCCAGTGTAATGCAACCCCTCCCGGATAAATAAGGGAGCTGTTGGGAAGTGGTGGAACAGCAGGGATCTCCCCTCTGCAGGTGTCAAAGCACTAATATGCCTTTCTTCACTTTTCTTTTTTTCCCCTCTGTATTGAATTAATTGCATTTCTTAAGTGGAGAGAGCAAGTCCTGTAGACAAAGATAACAGACTCCCTGGTAGCTTCACCCAAGTGATTGACATGTCTGCTGGTGAAAGTCTTTAGGCAAAACAAATTCCTTAACAAATATAGTATTTTCTGTATTTATATCACTTCTATTTCTGGAGCAAAAAGGCTTCTGATGGCACCTGACAATAGCTTCAGCATAGCAACCATCTCCTTGTTCAGTCTGTGCAGCCAAAGTAGGTCTCAGAGCAATTCCAAAGGCCTTTGTTCAAAAGCAAAAGAATGGGACGATGTTTCTTGTTTCCTTTAACTGATCTGGAATAAAACCTGTTCCTGCTCTGAAGGAATATGCTGCTTTTTATCCAGTTCACCAACAGAAAAGAATGTGATTTTTCTCTTCCATTTCCTTGTCATCAGCACAATATGAACAGAATACTCTAAACCCCAGAGCTTTCCCTGCCAATTTCTCTCTTCCTTACTCACAGTGACTATTGCAGAGGTACAAATACACTTCTTTTTCTATTGAGTGTGTAACGTTGCAGACTGCTGTGCAGGCTAAGAACTGTTAGGCAACTGCAGATACATGCCTGAGTCACACATATGTCAAGTGCACTGAAAGAGCATTACAGCATTAGTAAAAGAGAAAAGTCTGGTTTTGATTACTGATAATTATAGATAAGCTGTAGCTGACAGTCATTTTCTGACCGCAAACTGAAATCAATCAATTAAAGACTGCATGCAGCAGCACCCGTGTTTAATCATTTCCAGGCTCTTTAAAATGATCCATTACACTGATAGCATGTCAGAGCTGCTGTGTACCGTTTGCTGTTGCTGCTGAGGGTCAAATATGCAGCTATTTTCAGACTAATTTCGAAAAATACAGTTCACCATCTCAAAAAGGGAGAAATCTGTATATCAGTATTATCCTTAACTATTCAATCACTATTTCAGTTGAATTAAACAAGCATTGCAGCTGATTTAAATATCTTCTTATCTCATGTGACATAGGTATTTGCATTTTTGTGTAGAAGCTACCATTGTTGCTACACAAAGAAGATGGAATAAAACAAGTCCTACTCTGCTCGATTGTACCTCCACTCCTCTCTACCTCCTTTTTTCAAAGCTTTTTCATGTGGCACTTGAAATACAGGAGAAAAGTTTGTGATGAGACCTGTTGCACACTCTCCATTGAAAGGACTTTGACAAACCAGGTTGTTTTTTACACAGGTTTGTGTTCTTCCCAAGCTTTGAAAGGAAAAGTAAGTTTTGATGGTTTAGAAATTATAACAACATTTTCAGGATATAATATTTCCATCTTTGATTTGGATCTATTTTAAATTAGATGTTTTAAAATACGAATATATATCATGTCACAAAAAACACTGAGTGAAACAAGTTATAATGGTTTTATCAAAGTGGAGCATTTTAAGTGATATAAGACTTCTTTTTACAGGATTTTCCATGTGGAGGAACTGTCCATATTTATCCAAAATCCATTAAAAAACTTTTAGTAGAAATTCTGCTTTGAATAGATCAATATTTGTAATAGAAATAATTCCATGAGAATATTTCAGTCAAATCCTGGTTAATGGCAGATGACAGCCTATACCTTCTGGCCGACGTAAATGAGCGTAGCACCAGTTAGTGACTTGACTGAATTTATAACAAAGGCCCGGTCTAGCCCACGGAACAATGATGATGATTGTCCTAGGAGGAAGGATACGGTCCAGTTGCACACAGAAATTAAGAAATTAAATTTCAGAGAAAATCATTAACTAATGTAGCATAATGTTGAGATGCAAGATTTTGGGGTTTATCAGCTTTGTCATTCTATTAAATTTTGAATGTGTTGTCCACACTATATTTAGTTTGCTTATTTTTAATGTTTAGTAGCTTTACTTCAATGTAACAATTTCATTTCTAAGGAAAATTTAATGTACCTTCTTTGTACTGAGGAAAGGTACTTTCATTGAGTAAGGGCATCTGTACCAGTATTCAATGTATTTTAATAGATCTAATGAAATATAAATATGAAATTATTTTCCTGATTGCCCACAGAATGGATCTACATGTCACTGACTCTGCTACTCAAAACATTGCAGGAGTAGGAAACAAAATCTGATCTCCGATGTTATAAAATTAAGGCTGATTTCTACCAGGCACTCTGGATAGGTGTCATCTTGGTTACCTTTGGACATCACCAGCACAGACACCTACATATAGTCAGCTTAGGTAACTGTCATGGTCACCGAAGATATGGAGTGTCTTCTGGGACACAGTACTCTTATCCCCAAGTGGGGAGACCCTGAGAGTATCTACTTCTCACTGTAGTCAAGAAGTGGTTCTGAGGGTGACCATTTTGACTGTAGATGCGTGTATGTGGCCACATAAATCTCCCACACAGAGCTATATCTCTCCAAGGATATGACTTGAGAGCCCTGGGATCTTGCCCAAAAGTTATTGAAGTGGTCCTTGACACCAGCTGTCCGACCCTGACCTTAGCTAAGGGTTATTACTCTGGGAAGGAGCCGCAGAAACAAAAATGTTCTTATGTCCTGATTGCTGCACTTCAGACTTGATGTGTTACCCAGTGTGGTGCCCAGTGGCTGAGATACGGATCCCACAGTGAAACCCTGACATCTGCACACAGACCTGCTTACGCTTCCATCTGGAGTCAAAAGATTTGGTATGAAACTCACAGCTCTTTTTCCTTCTTATCCAGGGGCTTTAGGTAAGGAATTCACCAATGTTACATGAAGCAAATCCTGCCACATGCAGAGGTGGTTGTGAGTAGCTCTAGCCCTGTCCCTGGCAACAGAAAATGACTTCTGAATACAAGCTGTTCCCTCACTGACGTAGTTTATCTTGCTGGCATGTAGGATCACCTGTGTAGACACAATTTATCAGAGCCCCTTTTATTAAAGAAAAAGGGGCTTTTAATTCACTAGAGATGCTTTTAACAGACTCTTTACTGTGGCTTAATTATGTGAACTTCCTGTTGATCACCTTGAGGATTTTGCCTGTCTAAGGAGTTTCGGCAGGACCCAGTGCTGGGGTGCACAGAAGAAACTCTTTGTCCCTTCACTGGAACCCTATCAGCTGATATGAATGCCCTCTTCTGAAATTGTTTATTTATAATATTAATCTCAGAGCATTTACACTCCACTGATGATGTGAAATTTAAGCAGTTATTTATAATCATGTTAAATAAGACCACATTTCAATTCAGTTTCACCAGTTGAGCTAGTTATCAGATTACCCATCTGTTTCATTCCTTTTATCTCTGATACAATGTACTGCTCTCAACAACGGCATCGAGTGAACTTAGATGTTCCACTATAAATCACGCACATGTCGAAACAATAATGCTGAAAGGATTATCATCGCCCTCAGTAATTACAATAATGGAAAACAGATACTGGAAGGACATTTTTCTGATCCTCAGAAAATCCCTGAAGAGGTCAATTTACTTTTCTCTGGGGAATATTTAACATAAGGAAAGTTATTGGTTTATACGTCTGTTGAAAGAACTGAACTTATAATAAGCACAATGTCATAATATAAATTCAAAGTATATTTTATCATACTGTTATGATGGGGGTCTCCAGATGGTCCTGATATACATAGTTTTATAAATAAGTGCTTTTTTTCACTGAGAACACTGATTACTGTCTGATGAAATGCTCTGTCAAAGCTGAGGCACACTACCATTAGGGGGAACCTGTTGCAAGTAGGGGAGAATATCTTCCACCAAGACCTACCTGGCATCTGGTTTTGTGGCTGGGTTATTGCAGTGGAACTGGGTGTGGTATTTTACTAAAGGTTTTGGAAGAAGAGGATTTCTTCTATGTTCTTTGACCAACTCTCCAAGAATGAATCTATGAGGTATAATAAAATAAATTGTAAGGAAAAGAACCCCCTACATACCATTAATTTCTTTTATTGTAAGAAGCATGCATCCAACTCTTAGTTCCTGAATTTGCAGCTCTCAATTCTAAATTGAGTCATAAACTTTAGGACTTGAATTCAAGTCTCAATGGGTACATAGACTCATGGTGTTCATGGCAGCTAGGTCTGTCCAACAGAATTGGATTTCTTAGTCCTACTTTTGAATGCAAAAGCTGACTGCTGAAACACATAAATTCAGTATGTCTTGCTCTTTGTCTGAACTATTGTTGCTCTGCCATCCTGCAAACTATTTTTAAGCTAATGCTAGTCTGAATATGGATGAATTAACAATTGTGTCAGCTTAACTGAGGTTGAAATAACCTTCAGCTTGAGTACTATTCTGACAGTTGTGACAGGACAGGAGCTCAGATGCATATTTAAATAAGCAATCTTTGTGCATCCAGTGTATTTGATTTTAGTAGAGTAGGGTGTACTCGTGGGAAATCTAGCTGCCAGCTGAGGGAACGGAACCTCTTCCACTAGCATGGCCAAATCTAGAAGTCCACAGCCTAAGCCACAAGGTTTTGATTGCATGGGTAGCTTTCTTGCAGCTTAAATAAGGCAGCTGCAACACAACCACACAAAAATGTTAAATGAGAGTTGTTATCCACCTACATGGCTGTTTGCAACATGACCATCTTCTCTAGATGTTCTTGCCAGCAACACTCTAGCATATTCTTCATTCACCACCATCTATAGCAGAGGTCATGGTTGTGGTCCTTGCATGGGGACAGAGGGTTAAAGCAAGGGTAAAAAAGTCATATATGAGATAAAACAGACATCTTATGAAGAGCTACCATAAGAGCAGCCTACTATGACACACTGGGCCTAATTCCATAAGGCTTGCTTTCTATTCATGCTTTTAGAATAACAGCTCACATGGACAAGTGAGATAGTGAATATCCTCAAGACAAATGCTGTGTTATAGAGTTGTCCAGCAGAGCTGCTTTGTAAGATGTTCCACCTGAATTTTTCCCTCAGTAATCCCTTCTCACCCTCCAGCATGTCAATGCTACGTGCATGGGAAAGAAGCACACACCACTGCTTGTGGTTAGGAAAGAGCTCACTCTATCTGAAGAGGGCTTGCTTTCTCTCCTTGCTCCCTGACTGCTTGTTTGTCTTCTGGTAGAGTCCATGAAAGCTCTTGCGAAATATGTGGGTTGCCAGAAGAAAACATTGCTCTGTACTGTTTATACAACCTGGGTGCCCTTAAAACAAATCCATAATGGTCAAAGTGAGTACCTTGTGTCCTTCTTCAAAGGATGATCAGCACATAGATGTTCTACTCAGGACACAGGCTGAACACTGCATTTGAGAGCTATTATTAGTCTTTGATTCTTTTTCCTGAACTGGATCTCTCCATTTCAGATATATTGGAGGAGCTAATGATGAAATGTAGTCCTGCAAAGCGAAGTGCTGGCTGTGCCTTGTCCATGCACACTTGTCAGTGTGAAAAGAAAATATGGGCCTAGTGAAGTTACATCTACAAATATAGTCCAAATATGGTAGCAAAGTGGACTGAATAGAAGTTTGAGAAGCTAATCTGTCTCTGAATGAAGTTCTTCATTCCTTTCTGATGTCTTCTGATGACTTACTATGTCCTCTGGATCTACCCATTTTCAAAATCTGATTGTGTGGTCAGAGATAGTGATCTGCAATTAATTGTGTCTGAGCTCATCATGGACCCTTTTTTTCCAATCAGCAGAGAGCTCTTCAGCACAGCTAGTAGATTCAGATGAAACATGCCTCAGACTATCATTGACAAACTAACTGGGAAATGAGATTAGACCTTGTACTATAGACAATCTAGTGGTACTAGATTTTTTAACTTTCCTTCCTGGAGCATTGCAAAGGAACATTACTCTAGATAAGTATTTCTCTGATGTAGGACTTTTCAGCAGCAGTTCCCTCTGGTCAATGTAACAACATTGCCTGTTGAAGAGCCAGGGTACTAAGGTAGTGGCAAGTAAGGCACTAAGAGGTGGCAAGTAGGGGCTGGTGGAACCGCCCATCAAGCCCTCATCATAGGCGAAAAGTACTCCATTATTAGTCCTAGAACTAGGAGAGTCATAAATTACCTTGACAGATTATCTTTCTCAAGAGAGAAAGCAGATCACTTGAAAATGTTCATGCTAGGAGATCTTCATGAGGACTGTAAACTTCCCTTCCCTTAATAATATTTTGCCCTTCCCCTTAATAATATTTTGCTTAAACCCTTTGAAGTCCTGTAGAGACATAACATCCTTGGGCCATTTCCCTGTCCTTGCTTGTGTCCCCACAAATGCAAATAGGACCTGAGCAAAGAGCTTCATACTGGCTGTCAGACCTTCCTGTCTCCTCCCTGACCTCCACCTACTCACTTCCTTAAAGGCACCTTTCTGCAGTTCTTACCACACCACAGAAGGATTCTAATTCTAAATAAGTATTTCCTGTGTCTTTTGCCATAAAATCTAACTCATAGTAGCCTTCTTCAAATTTCTTGCCATTCTATCCTGGAGAAACAGTGAGAGTTTTTGTTCTTTTTACATTCTTCCTACTGTATAAGATCACTGTTACTACAACATCCACCTATATCCCACACTTCTCTGACCTGAATAGACTGAAGGGTGTCTAAACACAAAGCGGGTCTTAGGCTCCAGTTCTAAGACAGCAACAGTCCAATATATATGTATAACATCAATCAAGTGTTACACATTAAATCTGTTGTTGAGACAACACTGAGTGTTGGCCGCCCTGCATCTCTGAACATTGTTGCATTAGTTACGCTAGTCAGCTCGCAGTCGCTCATATGCATAGAAATATATATAAACATATAAAAATGTTTACTCTCTGCTGCATCAGCCTTAACTCAGAAACTCAACATCCAGCATGCTATTTTCGATCACTCAGCAATGTTGTTGCAGCAATACTCAGATGGGATACAGTAAGGGGAAACATTATGCAATGTACACTGGTGCATCACCCTGACCCTAAACCTAGAGTGCATCAGACAATATTACTCAGGCAGATTATGCTCAGCTCAACACATTTAAAATAGATGAACCTCAAAGGAGAAATGCTGTCCTCAGACATTTCAAAGGCATTTGCAAAAAAATACTAATCTGGATTTTAGAGAAGTTCTTGTTTTCATTACCCTGTGCTGAAGTACTGGCCAAGTATCAAAGCTTCTGAAAGCAGCAAGACAACTGCGATATTCAAAAAATAGAAGAGCCCTCAAACTGTCCCTTGAAATAGAGAGTTTTCTTCTCTGAAGTTTTAGTCTTTTCTGCAAGGTTTCATTTTTAGTATATTTTAAAATCAATCTACAGTGATTCTTTAATTACACTGTTATCAATACAGCAACAGTATATCCTTAAAGCACTATAAATTCATGCTGAAATTAATCTGCCTAGACCCCAGAGTTCAGACTACCATGTGCAGCCTCAACATACAACGCTCCTTTGTTTTGCTCTTCTAATTTAGCCTTTGGAAAGTCCTCTGTGACAGCCAAATCAAGCGGTTTCAGAGAGTGGCAATTTTTGCAGCTACTTTTCATCAATCATTTCCACTTTGTTCCCTTTTCAAACAAGTACATTCAATTTCCACTTTAATTAAGAAGCTGAAAACAAGACAAGGCATAAATAACACCAAGACTGTAGAAAACAAATGTCACTAACGAAGTCAACTCACAGTTTCTACTGTCTTCAGAAATGAAATGGACTTTTCCATGTGATCGAAACACTGTTTTTATTGCATCAAATGTATGTTACGGAGATCCCAAAGGAGTCATATAAAACTTTGTCCTTATCATCAGTAGAATAAATAAACACCATAAAAATGCTACACCTTGCAGTAAAGTAGCGCCAGCCTGATATTTACAGCTTTTTCTAATCCTTTTTCCCCCTCTCCTATGAAAAGAAGGAAAACTAGGGTTTTATCAGTTAAGAAACTTTGTGAAATGCTAAGGGAGTTCTTTCATTCTTCACTTTTGCAGAACTTCATCCTTTTGGTTGTTTCTTAACACAATTCTGAAAGAAGAGAAAGATTTTACAGAAATAGAAAGATATCAGAGACAGCAATGCTGGGAATATGCCATCATTTGCATCTTGTAATTGAAATTAAATAATCTTATTTTATTATGGGCCACCAAATGCTTCAGGTCTAATGGATCAGAGCCTGGAGCTCGAGCCTGGAGCTCATGCCAAGTGCTGTTTTCACCAGCTGCCTTGTTTCTCTTTTGCTATATATATGCATTTTACAAAGGGTTCTGCTAAACAACTTCCTTCCAGTAAATTTATTTATAGATTAATGTATGGTACAGCTGCCTCTGTCATCAAGGTACTGGAGTGATGATTTAGGAGGCCCAGTCCTGTGTCTTGGGTTTCACATATTCCTAACATTAGCCAAGAAGACATACTTATCCCAGTTTCAGGATCTTAGGAACAATGAAGGAAATGGTAGCATCAAAAACAGCGGGAACTTTCCGCTTCTCCTAGGTAGACAGCAAAAACCTCTCCCCTGCCCCAACATATTTTTTCCAGTCAACGACCTCACACAAGATTACTTTTATAATTTCTAGCTTGGGTGTTGGACAGCACAACCTAGGATATGATGTTCATTTTCAGGATTCTGTGGAGCAGATCTCCTACCTTAGGTGTTTCAGGGAAGAGGGCAAAGGAGGAGACTAAGTCAACAGAGAACAAGGGGAAAATTTGCTTTGCTCCTGTTAATGGAGGAAGCAGAAATTGGCCAACCTGCTCTGCCAAGGAAAAACATTGATGGCAAGGACAGTGTTGGGATACTACTTCACCAGGGTGTCTAGAAAGGCAGTTACCTAAAACCACTGAATAATGGAGAGTTAGAAGTGGATTAAAACAACTTGGCTCCAAATGGCATTTGTCCTATGTTAGCCTACCTGAGCTAATTATTTCACATGTAACTCTAATGCAGTAACAAGGATACTCATTTCACGGGGCTTTGTAGGCTTTTACAGTCATTATAGAAATGCTATGTGTTCAGCAATTAGGTACTTAACACTGCTACTCAATATGAATAAGGACAAAAGAAGGAGGTCTACAACGAGTACTATGGGATGCGTAACAGTGCAGACTAACTCTGCAAGGAAGTATGCACTCATCTCTTCAGAGTATTTTTCTCCTTCAAGCACAGACTGCAGATTTTTGACCAGGAGGTCCCAATGAGTGGGAAGGTGTTGCTGTGAGATCTGCACTATGTTTCCTCCCTGGCCACAGAGCCTCCTGCCTGCGGATTTCCTGCTCAGGTTCAGTAGGATGCAAAAGCCCCATGGGACAGAAAATCATATCTATAAATTAAAACTATTATGGTTTTAATAGAGAGAGTCAGGCAGATAGGGCTGTGTGTGTATTTGTAGAGAGGAGTTCCCATTGCACAGCAAAAGAAACAGAGGTTACTCAGGTGGTTTAGGCTAGCAGACAGCAGAATACACTGGCAGTATCTGTACACTGTGAGTATCTGTAAGAAAATTGTGACCCTTTGATCTAGCAGTTAAAAACTTCCAAAATGGTATGTTTAATACAGGCAAGCTTTCTTTTAACTGACATAGCTGTTAGAGAATTGAAATGATGACAGAACTTTTTCTGATATTTGTAACTGAGGCCATCACACTTGTTACTTTCATCACCCTGAGCACTGGTAAAGCTTCTATTATTAAAAGAAGAAGAGAAAGTAACTATGTATCTGAGCACTTAATAAGACCAAAGGTTTGTTTGCAGAACCTACATATAAAGTTCAAGCACTGCAGCTTTTCAGAACTCTTTGTCCAGTTCTCTGGATCGTTTCAAAGATGGAGTGAAGCACGAGTCAAAATTAATCTGCCCTGGAACAAAATATACCTTTGTTCAGAACCTCATTCCAAAAGATACGGTCAAAGTTTGTCAATCACATCACCCTCACATTTTACTGTGTCAGTTATGAGCTCAATTAAACCTGAGAAACCTTTGCAAAGTGAAATTATTTTTATAGCTGCTTTGATTACACCATGTTCCCAGGTCTGAACTGTGTGCTCTCCCCTCACCACAGTGCATGCTATAAACAGCTGCCTCCTGAGGAGAGAGAAGAGGAAGTAGAAGAATGTTTCATCAGGCAATTAGTACTATTAAAACATGTATGTGTGTGTACATTTAAATGCCACAAAAGCATTTAAATTAGCAAGATACAACATGGAACTGTGTGTGATACATAAACTTGAAAGTACAGCCTTGTTCTTTATGACAAGAAACTTACATTGTAGAAATTGGTTAAACATGTTTTGCATCTACATGAACTGAGGACGTTGCAGTCCTCAAAGGACACAAAGCCAAGTGATTGTACAATGTACCAGAGTTGTTCTTGCAAAATTTTGGTATGAAATGCTATAATTATTCTGTAAGTTGGCCTGAAATATAGGAATATTTTATGAAGTCAAATTTTATTCATATGAACATAAAAAACAAACAGGGAAACCTACTATTAAATCGTGATACCATAAAACATTTCAGGAACAAGGAGGATGATTTCTGAGAAATGAGGGATTGCAAAGACTTTCCTACTTCATTATAGAGTGTAAAGCTGTGGACATTCAGCACTTTAATTTTAATTCTGGTAAGTACTTCTCATCTTGAAAAGTTTAATTTTCATGGCAGTTTTAGAAGGCAAATACATATGGGCTTTCCGGATACAGTTTGCTTGCTTTTTCTGACAAACTGTTATTGCATTTCCCAACACACTCATTTATTTTTTTCCTGTTTACAGTCACAGGGATCAGCTTTTTATAAGACTGTAACCCATAGGGAAGGAGCCAAGAAACTCTTGGAGTCCTTCTGTAGAACTAAAATCCCTCCTGAAGGTTTTGCCAATTATCAGCAAAAATAAAACCAAAATAATAAAAAGGAAGGGCTTAAACCCTCACTTTACAGTTTGTATTTGAACAGCAGTGTGGGTTCTTTTATTTAAAAAGTTCCAAACAATTCCAATTCCACTTGCTAGCTCACTTTAGGAAGGTGTTTTCAGTGACTGATAAACATAGACCAACAAACTAAGTGAATGACTAAAAACACTCATCTCCTTGTGGCAAGGTTTTATGTAAAAATATGAAAGGATGATCACAGTGCTTGTCCTCAATCTTGCATTTAGCAAGAAAATTCTCTATTTAGAAATAGTTTTGAAATCATTGTTGAAGAGCATAGATTAAAAATGTCTATTTTAAAGCATCCATGTCATGGCTATGAGATCTGCTGAAACACTCCAGGCGTCAGTACCAAGTCATGGTCTTCAGCCTGTTCGTCTATGCATAACCATACTCATACACACTGTATATTCACATATACTCCATAATTACTATAGCCTTAAATGCCTCAGGACCACATTCAGTCTATTCCTTCTCTCCAGATTAAAGAATCAATGATGCAGTTCTCCTGCCAATACAAACCAACCAGCAGATTTTAAGCAGAAGACCCTGTTCATGTCAGGGTGCCAAGGAATGGAGCTGCATGGGCATAGGGACTGACTGGAACTTGGCACTAGGTGAAACTCTTTTGACTGTACATCTAGACTCCTTAGGGAGATGGTCAGATTTTTGTTACAAGAGCAGGCTGAAGCATATACACCAAACCAGACTGAAGGTATTTGCAAATGACAGAAAAGAGTGAGCTCCCCTCATCATGCCCTTGTCCTACTATCTTCTGTGCACTTACTGAACACAATGACAGCTGGACAGCTGATGGCTTGCAGAGCAGCACAGAGCTCCATACAGCTTTTGGCTTTTCTTTTACATAAAGATCCTGAAGAGTACTTCTGCCAGTCTGGAAACATCCCTTACTTCCTCAAAAATATCTTAACATCCAAACTCTGAGATCCAGTCCTCCTCACCTACCAGACCACCACAGGTTAATTGGCACTCACACAAATGACCACAGATGTTTGCAAGATGTTATTGAGTCCCCTCTGGGACTATCATTACCTGCCCAGCATCAGTGCAGCACTGATATGTAATTTATCCTTTTGGAAGGACTCCATCACTATATAACAGAATAACATAAATCTCCCCCTGAGTGGCGTTGCCTTGGGATAAGCCCAGCACTGAAAAGCTAGAGGGATTGCTTTACAACAGCCAAGCTTGCTGCTTGCTCTTGCTGTGAGACTCTTAAACACTGTTCAAATGGCTTTCTGGCATCCTGTTTAAGAGAGTGCCTCAGATGTAGTTAATGGGAAACCAAAGCGGTAAACACTATGAGTATTCAGTCGCTGTTTAGCAGGGTAAGCAAGGGACGAAGCAGCTATTTTCAAGGTTTTATCCCTCCATCTGTTTATTGACACCCGTTACAAGTCGACACATAACCCGTAATACAGATAACTGGAGCATCTTCCGCTGGACACCGTCATTTCAACTGCTACCAAGAGGTGGCAGTGCTGCCCCACCATTCCGGCCCCAGGGTGCCTCAGGTGGCCGCATCGTTCCTCTTCCTAGCATCGGAATCATCAGCACCTCCTATAGTTTATTAGGATGTGCAGCAGAGAGAAAACAAATGGTTCTTATTTCTCCTGTGCTGAGAGGGCTTCACTCCAGCAGCCTGGGAGCTACCCTGGGTTTTGGTTTGGCGCACCTCTGCCACCTCCTCTGCACAGTAGGAACCACAGGGCTCCAGCAGGTGAAGGAGGTTTTAATTTTGGTGAGGAGAAGGGTTCTCAAAATGTCATAAACCATAAACATGCAGCTGGAGCAGTTTATAAACTGCAGAGAAACTCTCGACTATTCCAGCCCAAGTATTAATTCAAAGAGCATGCTTTGTTATTTCCTGTTTCATTGTTGTTTGTAAAGTAGTTTAATGGGTAGTGAGCAGGAAACTGTTTAAAATCTGCAGTGCACATTGATGCGGTTTTCTGTTGCTAGAGAAAGAAGAGTTTCACTGCTTTGGGTGTGAGGGAGAGAGGAAGATTTCCCTGATAATGAAAACCACAATGAATGCATTTACTTTGGAACAATTGTTTCAATTACATTACCATGTAGATATTTTAATCAGAAATAAAAGTGATAATCCCCAAATGCAGGCCTAACAACAATCAAAACAGCTGCGCACTCTTAATAAAAGGAAGCTTAGCAATTAGTAATGAGGTTTGCATGCAGCCAAGGAGAGCATTTACTGTGAAAGTGACCCTATTTAAAATATAAAAGCAATGTTTATTAAGAACTGGTAATGAGCTAATGACAGAATTGGCATGGATCACTACCTCACATCATCCAGATTGTTATAACTAAGAAATTTTCTTATGGATATTAAAAACATCTCCCACATGGCACAACCAGGGTGAACAAGTGCAAAGGGACTGGCTTGCATCCATATGGTTAACCTCTCTTTACCTCTCCTCAGCATAATGGACTCATCTATCCTGAATTTTGGGAACAGCCCCTGCTTTGTGCTCACCCTTGAACAGTGCCCAGGAATGCTAGCTGGCACAGGACAGCCTAACAATATAGATACAGAAAGGAGTGTATTTACTTGATGGTTTCCTGTGTAGTGTAGCGTGCTAACAGTGAATCACTGGGGATGACTGTACAACTGTGCCTACATCTGTGCATCAGCCCTGTTTGGTTTACCAGCGTGGGTGTTGCCAAACAGGCTATATGTGAGCTGGAAGTCCCTACCCGCTAACTAGACAACATCAGTATAGGAGTCCCTTTGTGCCTGACAAATTTTCCTTCCCAAGCTAGGTTCTTGCAACATGCACTCACATGTAGCTTGTTCTGTGTACTCTTCACTAAGCTTCCTCTGGAAAGCTGAAAGCCTTTTGAAAAAACTCTCTTTTCTACTTGGGATCTTTTTTTAGACCTCACAGCAAGATTGGTGACTTCTCAATATTCCATGACTGGTGCATCAGATTTTGAGCACATTTCTGGAGCTTCTCCACAAAAGCACTGCCTCTCCTCTTGCCTCCTCTTCTAACTCTCTTAATTTACCCTGGTGTCAGTTAGACCAGAATCCGTCACTGCACCCGATTTCAAAACAAACAAAAAGTCATAAGACCTCCAGCTCCTGCAGAAGGGTGAAAAACGTGATTATTCTGGTGTTCAGGAGAGGCAGGATGACAAGGTTTTTCTTCAGCTTTTAAAGTAATCAGCCTTTAAAGATAGCAGGAGATCGTCTTGGAGTTAAAGTGATGGGAAAGACCTTGATAGCATGGCTATCTTCAAGTATGAATGGGCTTATGTGAAGAACTATGGTTATACCTGTATGGTTTCCATATATTTACATTTACTGAAGATCTTAAGGCATTGACGAAAAGGAAAAGGAGATTTCTCACAGGGCTTACAGTAACAGTGAGGTGACTTTCCTGGACGGGCAGCAGGTAAGTCTCTGGACTAAACACATAAGGGGTTTTGGATTCTGATTCAGCATCAACAGATACCTTCAAATAGCCTTCAGAGAACCATCTTCTTGAATTGCTCTTGTGTGTTTAAAATGCAAAGACACTCACAGAAGCCTTGTCAGTGATTCAAAACCTCCAGTATATGAGGCAAGATCCACTGGGACCATGAACCTACAGTTCGTGTTGTCAGATGCTCGAAACCATCTAGACTGAAGCTGAGGACACACAGTGTCTGTATTCTTCCCTTTGCTTTTTGTGGCTTCTTTAATAACTTAAATCCTGAAAACCTACACTGTAAGACACTTAAAATCAGAGATGACCTTCATATGCACAACACCTCTGGAAAATCAGACACTTAGTCTCCTTTTGCCTCTGATCTTCATCTCTAGAATGGGAGTCAGGCTTTCGCAAATGATGATGATCACTGAGCTACCACAGTGAGGGGAACAGACAACAGCTCAGTAAGGAATAAGCAGCCATCTTTTCTGAAGTGAAGCTCATGAGTGTACAACTAGTTCCCAGGAGAAGTAATTACCCAGTTTTAGGTTACATTTTTAAGCTTTTCCTTTTTAAGGAACCCATGAATATATCACTGCCTTCTCATGAGAGGAGCCTGGAATGGCTGAGCATGTTACACAGCATCAAATAAAGCTACCAGCTACCAAGTAAATGTTATAAAAACTGTAAAAAAATAAAATCCTGGGAAGTTTCTCAAGGTTTGTAACCATTGCAAATAAGGTAAAAATTCACCTGCAGACTTGTTACAAAAGGCTGGTAGTGAACTTCCTCTCCAGTTTTATTCACAAGCTTCCTAGTACTTACTGCTTCTCTCTGAGCCAAACCTTTTCCAATGGCTAGTCATTTTCCTGTAGCTTTTGTAACCTTTCCTCTCATTCAAGCCAAAAAGCTGTAGCAGTTAATTAACTAATAGGACCTCAAGCCATATTTGGAGCTGAGCCAAAGCCGCACCCTTCAATTCCCCTGGTGCATAGAAGCTGCTGTAATTAGCTGCTGGTGTAGCAAGATACTGTGTTGTTAAAGAAAGGTTAGAGCTGTGTTTATCTTAGGACAGTACTTAGGAGATGCTAAATAAATGCCTGGAGAAGAGCCTTCCTTTGTTCCCACTGGACCTGTGCCACCCAGGTGATTCCCACAGTTTTGAGGAAGCTGGGATTAACGAGGCAAGAAACACTAGAAAGCAATTTAATTTATGGGGGATGACACCACCATTGTCCTTGTGGCATCACTGTCATGGTTTCTGGTTTATAAAGACCATAAATTCACAGGTGTCCAGACAGCATTTGAATACTCTCTAATCCACACACAATCTTTGGTTTAGGAATATGAGAGCCAATCTGCCCACTTGGATATCCTTAACTTAAAAAACAGTCCTTGAAATTAAGACTAAATATTTGAAACCCACTGTGTACAGATTTACAAACCAAAGGGTAATTCTTCTGTTTCACTGCCAATCCTTAATTATATCGTAGTTAAATGACACATGAACAGCACCTGTCCCCTAACATTAGTCACTTCTGGGTGCATTAATGTTTTTACAGTGACACGGACTCAAGAAAAGGGCTTTCCTGACAGACTTTGGAAGAATAGCTCAGCTATGGCAATAGTTGCATCTGTTTTTATGATTGTGGTTTTCATAAAGATGGCATAAATATTGTTGTCAGTGTTTTTAGCCTTGAATATGAAGGTATAAGATACCACAACCTTTATACTGAAGGTCTATAAGATGTTGCCTTGCCATCATAAGACTCAGAAGAGATGATTCCAGATCAGAAAAGCCGGTGAGATTGAGGTGCCTGCCAGCACCCTCTTCCTGGGCCCCTTTCCCTCATTCTCTCTGTGACAAGGTGAAATTCTCTGTTCAAACTTTGGATGACAGGAACTGACACCTCTTTCCTACCCCCTCCTCACCAAGATTGATTTCTTCTCAAATTGTTTAGAGTGAGACTGGGGACACCTGTGCATGAGCTGTCAGGAAACGTGGTGCTTTCATTTAAACAGCAGGCAGCTATCAAAACAGCAATAAGAGAGGCTATCAGGCTTAATAACGGCCTGCATTAAAGTAAAATAACTCTCTGAGGTCTAGTACTGTTGCTTTAACCATTTGTCAGGTGTATAATCACTCTGGAGAATAAGGTCTTTGTAAAATCATGAATCAATGTTCCCAAAAATTCAACTGCTGTGAGTAGGTCAGGTCAGTACCTTCACGTCTCAAAAAACTGCTTAAGCTCTCCTGTCTCCTGAGACCATTACATCAATGGACACCTCCAGTACTACCACAAATGACAACTTGCCATGTAATAACAGGAGATCCCCTGTAACAGCTCTTCTATATTATACAGCTGTTGGGCTCTACTCTGGGTGTTGGTCCTTGTTTCCTAAACAATGCCATATAAAATCCCCTGATCTTATGTAAGAAAAGCTTTTATAATTATTTTTCTTTTTAGATGTGACTAGTAGAATGAAGCAGTAATCCGTAAGATAGCACAGCCAGAACAGGAATTCTGAAATGGTTATATAAGGTTTTTTCCAAAAATTAAAAAAGAAATTAAGATAATAAGGATTAATACATGCAGTTCTCATACAATACATGGTTTTTTTAACTTTGCCATATTTATATCATGCATATATAATGTATATTATACTTAAAATCCTGATTCCACTGTAGTTCATGGTGATATCTGTCTGACTTCAGTAGACCTAGATTTTACTCGCAGACTTCATCTCATAATTTATGTTCCTACATGGCGTAGTGCTGCATTAATTTGTTGTTCTTAAAATTTGTCACCTCTGAAAAGACGGCTCCCTTTTTCTTTGTGTTAAACCTTTCTTTATTCTTTTACATATGTTGTTAAAGTGCAACAATGAGTGTTGACAACACCTCAAATTAATTCCCCAAGAGAAAATGGCAAAAGACAATGTACCTATTGCCTGACATAGTCTCTCTTTCCAATAACCCAAGCACTGCTCTGATGTTCTTGATACCTCTCTGACCACAAGGCAACTGCTCTATAGTTAGTTCTGAAGTATATTATTTTACCAGTGCGTTTGGTAGAGTTATGTTAATGGCTGCATTTGATGACCTTAAACATCAAAATGATTCTATGATTCTCTATATGCAGGGAATACCCCCTGGTTTTGCCTGGGCAGAAAGTTCCACAAGTTCCTTTTGCCTGATCAGTGGTGAGTACTTGGACCTTCCTCTACTAAAGTGCCAGCTTTAAAGAGAACACTAGTTATTTACTTATCTTTGAGCCTCCTACCACTTTTTAAAATAGACTGGTGTGTGGGAATGATTTGAATTAATCATAATTTGAATTAAAATAATTCTGGTAGCATGCAAAAATGGGTGTCTCATCTTGTTCAATGCATTTGAAAAAGTCGGGATGAAAGTGTGGGGTCCAGTACTGGATGTTGTGTTTCGATGCAACACTTGATCTCTGACATATGTCTCTGGCCCCAAAAGCAAGAAGGACAAGCTATATTTTGTCTGATTTTTATGTGATAGTTGCTACCATTGAACATCCTGTCTTATCATTTAAGCCAACAGAACTAAGTATAAGGTCTTATACCATCTTAGCTAATAAGTATAGGACGTAGTTCCTGGACTGTATCTGGATAATGAAAAGACAAATATGGGTTGTAAATGTCTTAGTCCACAAAGAAGAGGGCTTCTTCCAATTTCTTTGACTGTTCAAATATTTCATGGATGAATATGTTACTGGTGCTGTCAAGCACGGAAATAGAATTTTACTAGAAGTTCACTGTATGAAAAATCTCTCTGCCTAGGTCAGAAAGGCATGGTTAGAAAAGAAATATATGCGAAAGGAGTTTGACTGATATTTCTTTAATGTATTTATGCTCATAACAACTTTGCTCTCTTTGTGACCTCTTATTTCAGTTATTTATTTCTGATGTTAAAAGTTCAGGCTGCAAATGCTCCTTGCGAGCTGTAATCAGTTTTATGAATGGTGAAAGAGAACAATAAGATTTTGTAGCGACTGAGATGAATCTTAGCCCTTGCTGGTGAAAAATGTCAGCTAAGCTACAAAAAGACTTTTTCATCTTTTAGCAAGGGTCCATTATTCCTCTATATCTCTTTTCTATGCCTTATGAAAAGGTTTGTACAGTAAAGAATGACTGACTATGTAGTAGTTCTTTCTTCTTTTGCCAAGCTCCTTTTAGCTTTGGCAGCAATTCTATTTTCCCTGTCATCATCTAATGTCTATTTATTTTACATTGCTACAAAGCCAGTGAAATTCCCTCATAAATCCCAGGTTGTGAAGATGAAGAAACAATTCAATTCCTTTTATTAAAATTATCCATTGTCCATTTTCTGATTCCTACCATCTAATTAGGTTTAGAAAGGTCATCAGTTTAAAAAAGTCTTGGAAGAAAATCAATTAAATTAAGAGATCACAGGTTGCCATAACGCCTTGCATTTTTGAGCTCTGAAATATCTGATCAATTGTGGCTGTCACAGGTGCCACAAGAGAGTTTCTCACTAACTGTTGATCTAACTAACTTCACTCCCTTTCTTTCACCTCCATCCTCCTATCCTCCCTTGCTCCCTGAAAATATATACGTTGTGAACAATAAACATCATCGTGTTGCCATCATCTAGAACTACATTTCAGAGAAATGCCCAATTATTTTTGTTTTGAAGCCAGTTAGAAATGCTAGAATCTTTAAATAATTGCCTTCCCAATGTGCAGAGAGAGAAAGTAATATTTGGGATCAAATTCCTTCTTGTAGTACAATAACAGATCCATCATGTCCCATAGATGTAAGTCTTGGCTTCGATTTCAGTTAAATTTTTTATAAGCAGACAGCCTCAGAGAACACTATAATATTTTCGGAGTTTGCATGGGGTAGACACTGCTTCGCAGCTTCTTGGTCACTAGTGAGCTCATTCTTAATGCGTTGTTACATTGAACTTGGAGCTGCCAGAATCAGGCTGGGCAGACTCCAAAGATACCGCACAATTAAAGTTAGAGACTAGAAGTGTTCCCTTGCAGTGACAGCAGAGGAAACCTGTCTCTTCTTGGATTGCTTAGAAATTTGTGTCTCAAAATACAGAAGTTAAGGTCTTCCCCAGAAGTGATCCTACCTTCATTCTTCTCCCTGCACTTGCAGCCTTGGAGGAATAGGTGATAGAATCATGGTGGAATCTCATGCACATCAGAGGGTTGCACAAAAGCCTGCAAATCTGTGCTGCTGAAAATTATTACACGTATAAGCACAGCCTTCCAGCTCTCAGTCTGAAGCAATTGCAGTGGGGCTGAATTAATCTTCCACTGATATTTTTAAAGATCATAGAAACATATAGAATGTTCCAGGTTGGAAGAGACCTCCAGAGGTCATCTAGTCCAACTTCCCTACACAAGCAGGGACACCTCTACCTAGGTCAGGTTACTCAGAGCCTCATCAAGCCTGACAAATGACTCTAGGGTTGGAGCCCCCACCACCTCCCAGGGCAGCCCATTCCAGCAATCAAACCCCTTCACATTGAAGAGCTTTTTCCTAATATCCAGCCTAAATCAATCCTTTCCCAGCTTGAACCCAGTTCTCCTTGTCCTATCCATACAAACCTTTTCAAATAGACCTTCCCCTGCCTTCATGCAGTCCCTCCTTAGGTACTGGAAGGTTAAAAGAAGGTCCGCCTGGAGTCTTCTCCAGGCCAAATAGCCAAAGCTCTCTCAGCCTGTCCTTATATGAAAGATGCTCCATTTGCCTGATAATTTTGGTGGCCCTCCTCTGGGCATGTCCTCTGGTTATGCTCCTATAAGATATCACTTTATTTTCCCCACACCTTTCTTTTGATGTGTAAAGAGTGTCCCTTGTGTTTCCCTACTTTTCTTTGCTCCATCTCTGTTTTAGGTTCCCAACTATGAGACAGCTTTTGTTATATACTATAATACCACATAGATGTTCTATATAATAACAAATATGTATATATATTTATATAGCATATATAATAACAAAATGATTGTGTTATGCACAGAAATGTAGTATGGCTTAGGGTTTTATTGTTGATAAAAAGGGAAAGGCTAAGCACTTTATTTTTGTCATTCTTATTTTAGAGTGCCTAGGAACCATAGAGGGCCTTCATTTAACAGCCATTGTCCCTCTATTTTGCTTCTTGAGTCCTAAATATCCATTATGCTGAAATATAAGGCTTTTATATTTTACATCGCATTTCAGGGAGAAATATGATACAAACTAGGCTGAAACTCTGAAATTACTGAGCTTTTAATTTTTTGCTGCATCTTCTTCAGCAGAAAGAAAAATGTTGAACTCTTCATGCCCTCCTTGTACTAATGCATCATTTACGAGGCCGTTAAAAACACATGAGTTCACTCAAGCAGAGGTTAAAAAGATGTCTTTTAATAGAACTACAATTTATGAATAATTAATTAAAACATGTAAGGACAGAGCAACTTGAAATTCTTTATTTTGAATCTATGTATTTTAAAGAGAGATGTCACACACAGGAAGGTGCTTATGTGATTTACCACAGTGTGAGATGACATCTTTACCAGTCACATGCAGAGATATATTTTGCCTTTCCACACACAGACAATACAGCTCTGGTGCAAACCCAAGGGTGGGTGCATGGATACCTTTCATCCCCAAATGCTCAGTGTGGGAAGGAGATGGAGAGTTCCAAGCTGGAACATGAGTGCTGGCTTTGGTCCTTTGCCTGCTGTTGCTTGAGAGTTCCTTCTGTTTTTATGCCTGGCACAGGTCTGGTGTGTGCCCTGCCTTTGAAACTGATCTTATCATTCACATTGTGCTAGTGTTTATGGATCAGATGCTGTGCTCTTTGTAGAATGGGAGGGAGATTTATCACATGCTCAGATTACCTCTTGACAGAGAAGTGTTGAACAGGTCTTTCCCAATACGAATCCAATGTAATTTGTAATTCAGTAATATGTGTTCTGTCCCTGTGAAGACTGGCCTGTGCTAGATGGGACAATGATTGGAAGCTTCTGGTAATACAACCAAAACTGTGTTTCTGAACTTTATGCCTTTGTAACAACTAAAGAACTAAGGAAAAAACAACCAAATTTATGAGGCCTGAAAAAAATACTAAAGATTATCTACCTCATAAAATGAACTTTTAAACCTGAAGTCATATTTCTTCAAGCCTAATATTTTAGTTTATCTTTGATCATTATAAATTATCCTCTGTAAAGAGCAGTGGTTGGGAAAGTAGTTGGCAGCATGTATCATTGGAGTTCATTCAACTTTATTTATTGAAAAATACTAAAAAGTAAAGCACTAAAGTACTTCATGTTAAAATGGTATGGACCTACCAAAGATAACTGCTTGTAATCGTCTGTGTAAAATTATGGTCAGAGTAAGCACCTCTGGCTCCAGAATAAACTTTCCATGTATGTTAAAGCCAAATGCATTTGCTTACTCAGATTTTCACTTGAATGATAATCCTTTCTTCTTTCCCTTTTTTGTTTTCATATACATGAAAATCTTTAAAGGAGTTGGATGGAAAAAAAGCATCAAATACCTGTCACCTTACATAAACAATTCTGTGATTCTATAATTCTGTGATAACAATGAAGAATCCAGACATGTCTCACTGAACAGTTCATTCCTCTTCTTCACTCGCACCAGTAGCGTGTGAATGCACACATAGCACACAGTGCAGATTAATTCCCAAGAGAAATCTCACTCCTCTCTGGAACTCTTTTCCAATGCCAAGATGTCAGTCCTTCATAATGGGATCATAATAACTGAATATCAGCATTTAGTTGTTGCGCTGGTTTTTATCCCGTGCTAAAATGTTTGAATTTCTGGCCATTTCTCTCTAGGAACACAGCCCTGCCTTGGGCTGGGGTACTGCTACCTCCAGACTTCGGTAGATTTCCAGAGGGTCTGTTGGCTTGTGAAACATTGTTCACTGCGAAGTCCAGCTTACTCAAAGACAACAGTGTGCAGGATGCAGCGGGAAAGCTTCAGAAAGTTGGAAGCTGTTGCTGTCATGAAAGCAAGATGCCATAAGGGGTTGAGCTTGCTTGTCTGCATCTTGCCTTGCTCTTCTGCTCCTGCAAGGCAGCAATTTCTGCCAATTTCAGCTGCTCCTTCCCTGTCACTTCATGCTCTGGTGAGAGCTTCCAAATCATGCAGCCAGGACAATGACAGGTAGCAATGAAGGGTACATGAAATGTGTCATAGGGACACATCTGGGAAGACACACCTACTCCAGTAAATTTACTTTGGTACTGGGAAGGGAATGAACCTGTGGGGGCCTCACATTACTACTTAGCCTCATTTTTGTTGGTTTACTTGTCTGTTCCTAAGTGTTGCAGTTGCTCTTTAAATTTTTGGATATTATAAATATTAGAAATAAATGAATGCACAGGCTCTTGCAGCATTTTTACTGTAATATTATTTACTTGTAAATCACTCACTTGCTAATTTGGTCATGCCTCACTGAAGGGAGCCCCCATGATCTGAGTTAACCTATGCTTTAATGCTCTGAAGGACCTTTCCAGAATCACTAGCGTTCACCAACTGCTACTACTTTTAGATACTGGCCCAAGTGCCAGGCTTCATTTTGAGCTGAATTGAGTGTTTCTGGAGAATATGTGTCCAAGTGTGATGAGAAGAACAAAAAGTCCTGACAGCCATTATGTTGGACCTGTTAGGAGGTTTTTTCTTGCAAGCTTTTGCAAATCTCCAAGCTGACACAAAAGAGTTCATGCCTTGGAGCCTTCCAGGGTTTAAGCAGACTTCTCTGTTTGCAAATAGCCAGGGCAGACATTGTTTGGATTTCATTAGAAAGTAATCAGACATACTGGATCTGAAATCACTGCTGCCCTTGGCCAGCTGGAAAATACCCGCTTGTTGTAAGGAAACTCTAACCCTCTAATTATCCTAAAAAATTCATGTAGGAACTTTCTTGACCCATTTTTTTTCTTGTTCCTTTTTCCCTCTTGAAGACATGGATCAATTTCTTTCTTAGAAAAATTTAGCTGATTTCAATGCCATCATTTTGGAAGTTCAATCAGCAGTAAAAAGGCACAGTGCTACAACACATAGCTTAGTAGCCATAAATTAACAAGAAAATACTGTTCTAAGAGGCTTTATGGTGGTAAGAAACATGAATTTTGCAAAAAACACAAGGGGTGACCAAATTATTGCTAATTATTTTAAAATCTAAATGGGAGTTGAACTTTCAGAGTATGAAATATTTGGTTTAGCTATATTATTCATTATTTTTCATTTTCACATGCATCTGCACTTTTGGTTTCCAGCTACGAGAGAAACCAAAAGAAGCCAAAATACCTAGACAGAGACAGATAAAAGCCAAAATACCGAGACAGGAACAGAGAAGGGCCAATATATTAACCAGAAACAGGAAGTACTGGACATCTTGCAAGACAGCCTCCTTATTCTTGTGAGAGCTCCAGCCAGGGGCGCTGACTGAAGAGCTTCAAATAGCTTGGATAAGCATTGAATAATTATCTAAATCTTTAGGTATTTAGTTGAAGCAAACTTAAAGTTTGAGCCTCCTATGATTTGCCTGTCATTTGAATAAATGATCATTTATTCTCTCAGGTAGTAAGGCAAATTCAAAGAGGGAAAAAAATTCAGATAAATGGTGAATAGCTTAATAGTAGATGCTCTCTGTCTGCTTTCTAGGGTATTAAGGGAAACTGATTTGTGTAAGAAGGGCTAATTCAGTAATTGTCGTACTTTGCAGCAATTCGATTTTTGAATAGGATAGAATAGAATAGAACATTCTAGAATTGATTGTATTTGAAGGGATATTTAAATGTCATCTAGTCCAACCTCCCTGCAGTGAGAAGGGACATTTTCAACTAGATCAGATTGCTCAGAGCCTCACCCAGCCTGACACTGAATGTCCTAATGATGGAGCCTCCATCACTTCTCTGGGCAACCTGTTCCAGTGTTTCACCACCCTCGTTGTAAAAAAACTGTATTCCTTATGTCGAATCTAAATTGCCCATCTTTTAATTTAAAACCATCACTCCTTATTCTGTCATAACAGGCCTTCCTTAAGAAGTCCCTCCCCATCTTTCTTGTAGACTCCCTTTAGGTACTGAAAGGCTGCAGAAAGTGCTCTCTCTGCAACTACTTTTTCTCCAGGCTAAACAACTCTGGGTCTCACAGAGAACACAGTACTCTAGATGGGTTCTCACAAGAGTGGGGTAGAGCGGCAGAATCTCCTCCCTTGTCTCCTCCTGCTGGCCACACTTCTTTGGATTCAGCCCAGGATGCTCTTGGCCTTCTGGGCTGCAAGGACATGTTGTTTGCTCATGTCCAGACTTCCGTCCACCAGTATCCCCAAGTTCTTCTCTGGAGGGCTGTTTTCAGTCACAGAATCTCCCAGCCTGTACTGACAGAGGATTGCTCTGACCCACTTGGCCTTGTTAAACCTCAAGAGGTTCATATTGGGTTACTTCTCCAACTTTTCAAGGTCCCACAGGATGACAACCCACCCCTCTGGTTTGTTGACTGCATCAGTCATAATATTATCTGCAAGTGAGCTGAGGGTGTGCTCAATCCCACTGTATATATCATTTGTGAAGGTGTTGAAGAGCAGTGAGTATGAGGAACACTACTTGACACTGCTCTTCATTTGGACATTAGACTGTTAACTACTTCTCTGTGAAGGTGACCATCCAACCAATTTCTTATCCACTGAACAGTCTATCAGTATATTTTGAGGAGTTTATTTTATTTCAGATTAGTTTTGAGCATTAAACAGTATCAGTGAGAATTCAGAGGACCAGCTGATCAGGCAGGAACGATCAAAGAGCCAACATGCTTCCTTCTGCTCTCGCCATCACTCACTTCCATGTATGTGATTGGTGCATAAGCCAGTCCAATACAGCACAGTATATGCACACCACATTCTCACAATATATTTTCTGCCTGCCTACAATGTATTATTGTTTAGAACCAGCAAAATGGAACCCTGTCCATATCTGAGGTTTTTGGTGGCTGTTACATTATTAATATTATTACTACTAATAATATATTTGCTAATACCTGTTCTGTAGAAAGAAGCCTTACTCTGTTCTTGCTCTTTTGCCATGATCCAGATTGTACCTATCCCTAGGTATGAAATGGGCATGATGTAAATATTACTACTGCTGTGAAAAGGGTCTTAAGAGAAATAACATTGACAAAATTAAGTTTTAAATATATTGAGTTTCTGGAAGTTGAAATATTTTCAGTGCATCTGAAGAGATTCGTATCTTAAAATGCATTTTTCCAACAGCCCTTTCACCAGTAAAGGAAGAATAGAAAATACTGCTTCATGTTTGCTCAATTCTAATAAAATACAGGAGTGTTACAACCTCTCCTTAGCTTGGCATCTATCAACCCATTCTTTTTCCACTCTTTGAAAGTTCTATTGTAATGAAATGTAAATTGTAAATGTCATTATAATGGGCCAACATTGATAAGATGAGCATGTATTGAAATAGGGTCTTAACTGAGCTTCTCCAGTAAATTAATTTAGGTAACATACCACTTAAGATGGGAAAAAAATAAATGTCAATCTCTGCAGTAACAGTGTGATCAGTTAGAGAACGTATTTGGAACTGATGTGGGGGGTAAGAAGGCAAATGAAATAGATGATGGAGTAGTTTTGGTTAAAAAGATGTATACTGCTTCTACTAGAAAATAAAACAATTTCCCTGACATATCCCCATTTGCAAGACAGAGGTGGTAGAGGAATACTTGTACTTTGTCAATGTGTGGTCCTAACCTTATTTACAGGTCGGTTGCTTATCATGCTGAAGTTCTACGGGATGAAATGAGCCCATTGTGGTATTAAACATGAAAAATCTCCAACCAATTATTGCAAAAGCTTTATAAAGAGACAAATGCAATACAGATTGATTACTGAAAAGCATCAGTTGAAGTACTCTGCTTTGCACAGTCCAGGAGAATAGATCGAACAGACTTTATCATTCCTAAGGGCAGGCAAAGAACTACACTAACAATATTCAAATATGGAATAGCCACCAAAATGTTATTTTTCCATACAGAAAGTTTTTTATCAATCAGTTTCTTAACCTCTACTTGTTACTCTGAAGCATTTTATAGCCAAGCAAATAGCATTTCATAATCGTAGGAGCCTCTGTTCTCCATGATTTCTGGTGTTGAATTGAGACTTCCATGATATGAAGGAAATATTTCCTTATTTAGGTCTATATTTGCTCCTTTTCAGGCCAGTTCATCAATGGATCGAGTCGTGAGTGTCTTGGTTTTGCTTCAAAAACACAGACTTAACAAGTTGTCCTAGGTCAGTCTCTAAATTCATGATTCTGGTATTTTCCACTTCATATTGCTTTGACATTTCAGCTGGACGAAGTGTTCCTGTTCAGAACAAGACCAAGAGAATATTAATCTCAAAGTCTGAAGTGATGTTGATTTACATGGGTTTTAAAGACTATTATGATATATAAAATGTAGTAGAAATCCACACCTGCAGAATAGAAATTATACTATTTGCTTTAGCATTAGGAAAGTTTACAATCTATAGTTCAATGTAGCTATGAATGAATTAATTATGAAGAATTATTAACTATGAATTTCAGGATTAGATCTTCATCAAGTTCCCCTTACAAGACATGTGAAACCAGTAAGTTTCAGTGGAAAAGTCTAACTACAGCTAAATGTAAATTGGATTTTGAAAAATCACTATTGGTTTCAGCTCCTCAGGCAAAAATATGGAAGTAACTACAGTCTTTGTTTTTTCAAGGTGTCAGGACTATCAGCCTCTGACTTATAAAAGTCTTTCCCTCATTGTAAGTCTAAAAGCCAAATAGGTATTTTGGAGTTGTGATGAATTCACATCAGCCACAAATTATGATAAATGTATATGTATTTATTTATAAATAAATACCTTGCTGTAACTATACAGTTCAAAACATTAGCAGGATATGAGCTTTGAACTAGATATGGAATTAAATGCAAAATATGCATTTTTAATTAAATCCAAAATAGTTGAGGAAACTGCTTTCCCAATCTACATGCAGAATTCTGTCAGACCCTTTTGGTCTTTGCTTTCACTGAACAAAAACAAACCAGAAAACAGCCCTCTGCTAATTTCTTCATATGAAAATGTAGCATTGTTTATACTTTGAAGTAACAACATTGCAGTAAAATTCTGATGGTAAACACTGTTTCTGATTCCAGTCAGAAAATATGGTTCCATTTTATTTGTTTTTTACAGTGGCCTCTCATGCTAAGTCTCCATGTGATCGTGACATTTCCTCCCCAACACGAGAGAGACCAGAAATCCAACTGATCACAAAGAAAATTTGTGTGTCTTGGCAGCCGTGATCTGAACGTTAATATATGTTCTGCCTTTGCCAAGGTCCAATTCGCTGAGATATATGTCGTTTGCACTGTGGGCCTAAGCCACGTCAGGACCCTTCGAAGAACTCCTAAGTGAATCCTTAATCATGGTGTGTCCACTGGAAAAAAATTGACCGTGCACCTAGAAAATCCAGTTTCCATTGCCAGATAGCTAACTTCCCACAGCTTCTTCTGCTCTCCAAAAGTCAGCAGTGTCTTTGAACAGCTGACAACATTTTAAATGGTACATCTGGAAAAGGAAAAACACCAGAAAACATCTGTTTTTGTTGTTGAACAAAAATAAACAGTACAAAGCCGAAAGTTTAGCAGAGAAAAGCTTTTCGGATACAGTTAACATTTTCTTTATTGCACAACCTCGTTCATGCGAACTGATCTCGTGCTGGTGGGTGGATCAGAGCATTGCTGCTACGTGCTGTAAATACATGGCTGTCACTGAGGCAGCTGCGCCAGTTCTCAGGGTTAGATTCATGAGCAGTTAGGAGTGAGATCGATGGAGGCACAGTAATAGGAAGCATTTAAGCACCGGTGTGATTGCTGTGAATGATTCACCGTACCAAGGGAAGGCACACCTGGACACATTGGAACTGTGAAGGAGAGCCCTCAGAAAGGCAGACCAGGTCACCAGAGGCAGCTTGTTGTCTGGAAGACTTCTATCCTGGCTGCCTTATGGGGAAAGATGAAGAACAGAACAGCTGAAGCATCTGAACATTCATCCTGTATTTTGAACTTCAAAGTATTTCCATCTGCTCACCCTTCCACCTTAGCTTCCCTTGCATGAACTCCTCTGTTTATTACCTATAAAGCTTTTCAAAGAAAGCTGGAAAGAGACGCTGAGATATCTCTCCTGACACCTCAACTGGGGTTTAGAGGATCCACTCAGATTTTTCACTACAAGGTGCTCTTTCTGGAGAGATCTGAACTAACTTGCTGCTTCTGCCAAAAAGGTTTCCCCAGAACTGTATTCTGCAGATACTGGTGCTGATCTTGCCATGAATTCTATCTCTGAGTGAAAAGAACCATTGTTTCCTTTTTGGTTTTTTTTTTTTTACAGTAATGATGAAGCTGGAAAAGACCTTAAAGAACATCTAGTCCAACCTAAAACCAACCAAGTAACCTAAATATCTGACATCTAGATCATGCCACTCAGCACTTCATCCAGACTAACCTTGAACATCTCCAGAGACGGTGACTCGATCACCTCTGTGGGCAGCTCGTTCCAAAATCGGATCACTCTTTCAGTGAAAAACCTTTTCCTAATGTCAGGTCTAAACCTCCACCCCTATGGAGCTAACACTATGACCCATTGTCCTGTCTCCAGTGTCGAGGGAGAAAAGACCGACCCCCATCTGACTATAACCACCTTTTAGGTAGTTACAGACAGTTATAAGGTCACCCCTGAGCTCCTCTTTTGCAGGCTAAACAGACCCAGCTCCATCAGCCTCTTCTCATAGGGTTTACCTTCCAGGCCATTTACCATTCTAGTTGACCTCAAAGGTGTTATTCTATACTCAAGACATTGTAATTCACTTTAGCTGTGAAGTTCAGTACATATCAATGACTGACATGAAGGCCATTATGGTGACATTATAACATTAACTGTGCTAGAAACAATTGGTAAGAAATCAACTTTATTTATTATTTATAATTGGTCTAAAACTTCATTTATGATTATAACCACTGTATTCACAGATTCAGTGTTCTAGTCAGTCCAGAATGAGAATTATATTTCAACTGAAAGGAAGATATTGTTTAGAGAGAATAACACTGAGAATAGGACCCTCATTAATTATTGGTGCACTAGATGGTACAGTAGAGGATTTTTTTTTAACTCATTGCTTACAAGACCCCTAAGAACTTCATGGAATCATAGAGTCATCATGGCTGGGAAGGACCTCCAGGATGATCCCAACATCTCCCTAACCCCTAGACCATGTCCTCAAGTGCTCTATTTACTCTTTTTTTAAACACCTCCAGGGATAGCGACTCCATCACCTCCCTGGGCCCAACCACTTTCTCAGTAAAGAATTTCTTCCTAATATCCAATCTAAACCTCCCCTAATGCATCTTGAGGCCATTTCCCCTCATTCTATCATTAGTAATTTGGGAGAAGAGACCTGCACCACCCTTGCCACAACCTCCTTTCAGGTAGTTGTAGAGAGCTATAAGGTCTCCTCTCAGCCTCCTCTTCTCTAGACTGAGCAACCCCAGTTCATGCAGCCACTCTTCATAAGGAATATTTTCTAGACTTCTCCTTATTGCCTTTGGACCTGTTCCAGCACCAAAATGTCCTTATACTGTGGTGCCCAAAACTGGACACAGTACACAAGGTCAGTTCTCATGAGTGTATCATGCAGAGGCACCATCACCTTCCTGCTCCTGCTGGTTACACTATTCCTGATCCAGGCCATGATGTCATTGGCCATCTTGGCCATCCGGGCACACCGCTGGCTCATTCATGTTCAGTCAGCTGTCAAACAACACCTTCAACACCTTTCTGCCAGGCAGCTCTCCAGCCACTCTTCCCTAAGCCTGTAGCTCTGCTGGGGGTTGTTGTGACAAAAGTGCATGACTTGGCTTTGTTAAGCCTCATCCCATTGCCTCAGCCCATCGCTCTACCCTGTCCAAATCCCTCCGCAGTGCCTCCCTGCCCTCAAGCAGATCGACATTCCCACTTAATTTCATGGCATCTGCAGATTTACTGAGAGTACATTTGATCCCCTCATCCAGGTCATTGATAAAGATGTTAAACAAGACTGGTCCCAAAACTGAGCCCTGAGGAACACTGCTTGTGACCAGTCGCCAACTGGCTATCCAGCCACTTTTTAACCCAGCAAAGCTTTCACCTGTCTAAGCTGTGAGCTGCCACCTTTCAGCAAAAAGGGTGCGCATTTTAAGACACATTTTGACACAAATTCTGTTCTTGTTTCATTGGACAGGCTAACAAGTGAGTCAAGACTTTTTTTTCTAAAGAAAACTTCATTAGGCAGAGTATCATCACAGGTTGCTGAAAGCAATTGCGGTTTACTTCAATAATCAAACTATTGCATTGGATTAGAAGCTGTAGAAGGTTTTGACTTCAGAAGACTCTTAGATTGTGTATCTGCCACTTGCAAAATATTCTGGCAAATATTTGAAATTTTGAAAATTGTTCTGAGTAGTTTTCTTTTTCTGTTTTATTTTTTCCCTTCCGTTTTCCCAGTGTCTTTTCTTGGAGGTTGAAATAGATAGTTTCAAAGTGCAACAAAAATTTTTATTTTGAAAATAATAGGACATTTAAAAAACCTTTTTGGAAAGCTTTCCCATTTCAATGTTTTTTACATTGGGAAATTCATCACACTGGAATCATGTCCTTTTTTCAACTCCTCTATTGGCAAGCTAGCAAGTCGTAGTGAAAAATTTAATTCCTTTAACTTTATATCTAGTGCAGGAAAAAGCAGCTTTTTTCCGAAAATGATACTACAGACAATGCAAACTGGAAAGTCTGCTTCTTGTAGTGTCCAAGGAAACTGAGAAAAGTGTGAGCAGGGATCCCCGCAAAAGGTGAAGTCAACAAAGAAGAGTCTAAAAGCAATAGACTTCAATCAACAATACAACAGACATCCTTCACCATCTTCAGCTGCTGCTGTGCACAGCATCTAAACCTATTAATTCTGATTCATGCCACAGTCAAGAATCTGGTCAATCTGATGGGGCATGATGACAGAGCACATTGTCCATATGGCTCTGCAATAACAGTGAATACTGAGATTTATTCTCCCACTACCACAGTCTTTGTAATGCTGACCTACCTTCACCTATGCTGGACAATTGAACTGTGCCTCCATTTGGGATACTGGAAAGACAGACTTCATTGTGCAAGTAGGATTAGCGTTCCTCGAGGAACCAGGATATGGGGAGGAGCTGCAGCTGATAGAGAGATGTGCAGAGCCAACAAGATTTTTTTTTCATTTACACAAGTGGCGATTATTGAAGCAAAGAGAGTAGTAAAAAAGAAGTCACTGAGGTGACACTGAACCCGGGAGAACTGTGTGCCTAAGTGATCTTGAGATGATGTTTCTAGCTTATTTCTGTCTACAAGCTGCTGATTCAGAAGACATGGTGGCTGAACCTTTTCTCTAACAAAGCAAATAAATAGAGAAAGGCAAAAACAGCTCCCTTCTGCTTTCCAGCACTTCTGTGGAGCTCCCAGGGTTATGGAGATGTTAATTCAAATGACTGAGAAAACATGACTCAGTTCACCGATAGGTTTTAAAAACAGATTTTTTTAATGCAATGGAAACAAAGGCCAACATGAAAGATTCAAAATAGAAGAGAACTGCTTCTTCTGAAATCAGTATGAATTGTCTGTGTGTCATGGCAGTGAACATGTTTCTGTTTTTTTTTTTCTTTCAGGAACTACGTAACCACAGAGTTCCTGTTTACTGTATTTCTTAAGGATAAAGTTTTCTGTGGTAAGAGACACCTAAGACCATTAGGCACGCACACTACAGATCTAAAGAAAGTCTATTTACCAGAGGTTCCAGGAAAAATATTGACAGGACAGTAAAAATACTTTCCTTGATTACTCAAGCTCGTATTTTAAACCTAAAATTACAGGAACTTTTCTACTGATTTATTTTTAGCATCTTTATTTTTTTTTCCTTTTCGTCTTTTTTTTTCTCCTTACCTTTTAAAGCATGGCAAGGTGCCATTGATTTTGCAAACCAGGGTCAAATTTGGTAAATGCTTCTAACACACCTCATCCCTTTCTTCAATATTTTTACTAAGTCGGTAGGAAATGATCAATATAAGGTAAATTTACCTTTCCTCAGGAACTGACATATGAGGCTACAGTGTATTTCAAAGAATGTAGCCTCCCCTTCAATCTATTTTTAATAACATATGGGTAGTGATATCTGTGTAATGAAACTAAGCTGTCTACATATTTATGTAGTGCATATTACTACAAAATCTGAATGCCAAGCAAACACTGGTGATTTATCCTGGAAACTCTTTGGGAAGAAAATGATTTCCTATTTAAGCTATCAAAGTACACTGATAAATTGAAATTAATGCCAGGTTATTTGCGTTTTGTGGATATAGAAGCCCTGGTTTTAGGTAGGGGGGAAATTCCAAACCTCTGGAAGTACTCTTACTACAGAAACAGGCAAACACATTGAATTGTCATCTCACACATAGGTACAGATATCAGAGGTCACTATCTCAGGTGTGGTCCAGATCAATCCAAACACTGTGGAGTCTGAGGGCTTTGAAGGTAAATGGGGTTGATTTCTTCAGGCAACTGAATGGTCTCTGAGCCTTCAGGTTTGCTTGTCAGGCAAATAATTTCCTTGCTCTTATTTGTGCAATGGAAAACTTTATAGAAAGCTGAAGCTGTACTGTCTTTCAAAAAAAAAAAAAAAAAAGACATCTCCTAGGTTGTGATAGGTACCAAAAACCTACATTCATTGCAGGGGAAAGTGGAACAATAGTATAGTCCACCAAGAGAAAAACTAGCCCTTTCAAAATGAACAGGCAATTGTATCAGCCTCGGCTCTATGTCCCCAGCACCATTTGCAGGTCTTGCAGATGTAGCTGTCTGGAATTGTACCTCTGATCAACACCAGTCTGTTTGTATTCCTAGGAAAATGCCCTCCATACTGTGATATACTGTGGTGCCTACGGTGTGTTGTGTGGACGCTAGAAGAGAAACATATGTTGTGGTGCCTGAGACAGTGAGGACTGGATTGGACAAACCAACCTGTGCTTTTGGAAGAAAGTAAGTAAATAATTTTGAGTGTAACAGATGTAGGAATAACAAGAGGACTATTGTAACCCTACTGAAAGCTGCTAGGTGAGATGGTAACCAAAATATTTTGAACAAATGTAGAAGGGAGCTGCTATAGCAGTAGCTATTTTACATAAAATACTGACCTGTAGGGAAGAGCAGACCGAGTGCTTAGAAGAGAAATATGGTTTAAATGAAACATTATTAAATGTTAGAGTTTCACATTCTAAGAGCAGTGAGTGACCAAAACAAGATAAAAGATCCATATACGCTGAAGGAGAGATGACAGTTACTTTAAGAGATTGCTCTAAAAAGACAATTTAAACATATATTGATGTAAAAGAAAAGGAGGAAGTTCAGTAAGAGTTAGGGAAAATTTGGCATGATCTGAAAGTTTCAAAAGCAGAATTAGGGACATGGTTTAAACTCGATGAAAAGACCATCTACTAGGAACAGAACAGAGAAGAGGATGTAGGAAAGATTTTCAGACAAATATATAAAGTCAACGGAAAATACATGAGAAGTCAAAAGACAGAAATACAATTCCACTGCAAAATAGGGAAAGGCTTTCAGCAGCAAAGGAAGAAGAGAGGACTAAGCTAGATCACCCTGTCTTGTCAGAAGTCTTCCCTCAGGAAAGGTAAATATAGACACATGAAAAAGTTCATTTTAAGGAGGAGGAATGCACAGGTAACCAAGAGGTGTCTAACCTAATTTTGAAGGTATTTCACTCTACAAGCACCCATGATCTTTCTGTGGGCTCATGACATTATTACTGGTTTTCAAGTAGGAGGACATTCAATTATCTCTTCCCCGATAGGGCTTTTTTGTCTTTGGATGGGAGAAGAAGAAATTATCATAGATAGTCATAGAGTTCCTGGAGCATCTTGGATTCAGGACAAACACATACATGTGGTGCCAGGAAAGTCAGTCATAGGCTGAACTGTAGATGAATACAATTAGATACAAGGTCTCATCTCAGAAAAATGTTAACAGAAGGTGGCTATAATGGAAAACAAATGGTATCCCTGAAAGAAAAATAACTCTTCCGAAGCCTGTTGGGAATTCTGAGTTCATACACAGGCATGCCTCACTGATCCAGAGTTCATATGATAGCTTTATAACCAGAAATTCTGTGACTTTCTTGCACATCTGTTAAAGAAGGAAGAATCAAATATTTTTTTATTCCTGATTCAATTGAGAAAATGTCACCAAAAATAAAGAGCACAGCACTTCAGTTCTTACAACAGGAAATTTCCCATGGTTTCAATCCCATTCTGATCCTGACTTTCCAATAATTTCTCATAAAAGCTGGAAAAATAGCCCTAAGAAAATGTTTCTACAATGAACAGTGTGTTTCCCATTTAAAGATTCATTGTCCAACAGGGGAAGGACAGGCAGATATCTTCTCACTGAAGGTATATGAACCCAGTAGTAGTCATACATTTTCAGCTAACAGGATGGATTAGGTGTGACTAAGATAAAACCGCACCTTTAAGACCTCTGCTCTTGCAAAATATTTCCAGACCAGTCTTGACACCCTAAAGATACTCAACAAATATATTTTACTGTCTAGTGCAGACTCTGCAAAGCAACTGCTATTTAAAACCAAATAAACTTCAGCTCTTCCCAGAAGACTTTATGACAGGTATCAAAAACTGTCCAAACAAGAAGGTCAAATTTTAGGGGGTTAAAGAAAAAGTGTTTCTTTTCACACAGTGTATTATTTTTCTGAGAACTTCAGCTATATTTTAATGCAGTTAGTCACAGAGGGTAGTCTTCCACTTCTTACAGCATTAGCCAAATTAAAGCTTCCGAGGAACAAGTGTTGTCTTCCTTTCTATTAGATGATGAATCCTCATGCATGCTGTGGCTATCAGAAAACACAATGTATGTAGAGATCCGGAGGTGGTGATGTACATGTAGATTGAAGTACATGCAGGCAAAGAAGAGATGCAAAATGCTTTTCTGGTAATTTGAAAATGGCAATTATTTTACTCTGTGAAGATTATGATGCCTTGTAAAAGCTGTACTTTAAAATCTTCATTTACTTAACATTGTCTGTAATTTTAGAATATTAATTTGTGATGTTCTGGCCATGCAAACTAGCTCAACAAGTGGGATTATAAGACAAGGCAAACATGTTTTCATAGTTGCTGAACAATCTTTTCTTTCACCAGAAACTGCAAGTACAGCAGAACCTTTGTTACCTTTGCTACACAACTGTTTTGAACACATTTTCCTCAACCGTTCATTTTCTAGATGCGATAGATTGATTCAAGAGGAAATTCTGTCCTGGCTTAAGAATGCTCACTGATCCAAGTGGGAACAAGATTTACTTCCAAGATACTTCCCTCATCAAGATAGCAAGATAGCAAGAAAAAACCTGAAATGAGGATGAGGGCAAAATCTGAGATCTTGAATTCCTGCCTAGGTCCTTAACAGTGAGAGTCTCCCACTTAGTCTAGGAGGATAGGTTATGGAATAAAATCACATTCCCTTTTCACCATTAAAAGGTGCCTAGCATCTACTGAAATTATCCTGTTCTAATACCATTTTTTGAACAGATGTCATTAAGGAATCTGAAGAATCCTATATATCACTGCTTCTCATCTTTTATGAATCTGGAATTTCTCATCGCAGTATTATAGCCAAAATGAACAGTATTTCATTTTAGATAAACGATGTGTTTCAGATACTTATCTCGCTGCTAGTCAGAATAAAAATGGAAGATTTGGAAAACAATCTTTCCCAGGTTTCCCACCTGACCTGCTCCTAGTCCAGAAGAGTCAGGGGAGAGAAAAACCTTAAAATTGTGGCATTTTTATGTACTGGAAAGCGATTTGAGATCCCTATATGAAATTTTAATGGTTTTTGCTGAGTTCCAATCAGCTGGATCCTATAGCTAAAGCATCTGGTCTCTTAAGCATACAGAAGAAAAAGGTCTGAAATTTGTAAAATCTGAACATACTGTATATACTGGACTCCTTAAATTATATCTTCTTTAATTTATTATGTGTATCACATGCAGGCTATGCACATGTTGATATGATCAGAAATGCAGGTTTCAGTAGCATCATTTTGGGGTGACTGTATTACAATTGCTGAAGACATGAGAGATTTATATATTCCATCCCAAAAGGGTGTCAATAAATATTTCCTGCTCTTTCTGTCTCTTATGCATTCCTGTTGTGTAGCTGGGTGAACATACTGAAGAATAATTTAAGTCAATGCAGACTGGTTGTTAAGAGTGATTTTCAGCAGAATTCGGTTGTGATTAATGTTTTGAAAATTTGAGATTTATCGAAAATGGCTTGAATGTGCTGGGGCTAAAAGAAACATTATGTGGGGGGCTGCTATGTAATCATGCAATTAAAGACACAGATTATAAGGAGTTCCAGGAGGGAGAGGTGAAGAGAACAAAAGCAGAGCACTCTAGGTAGTTAGGAGCATCTCTTACTTTTTAAACATTGGACTTAGAAATTTAGAAATATTTTAATGTCTTTCTTCTGTATCAAATAATTTCATTTGTATGATTTATGGCATAGGTACCTAGAAAAAAAAATCCTTGGGTTTCAGTAGAAATGCATGATATATGTGTATGTAAGTAACAGTAGAAGGAGTTTCCTCAGAGCCTCTTTTTTATCCACTAACTCCACTGCCTCTGGTTTCTCCTTGGTCTTGCCCCCTGCTTTGTGGGTTATCTGAAGATTTATTTTCAAAAGTGAACTCATACGGTAAATGAAAATGGAGCATTATATCTGATTTGAAAGGTATACACTGGTCTTGATAACATTGTATATCATGACATAATGGTCTTAGCTAAAATAATGCTTCACTTCAGCCTACAAAAGAGCTGAAACATAAGCAAAACTAAGAAATGTAGTGAAGAATTGTTGTGATGAAAACAGTTTTGTGGGCTGTTAGGGCAGTAACTCCTGATATCATTAGGAAAATTTCTTCAGTAGTATACCAAATACCTATAATCCTCAAAATATGTCTTAATAAAAGGTATCTTATTATGTGCTATTGAGTCACATGAGGTTCAGTTTCTAGTCCTGAGGCAGATACTGGAGCACTTACATATATTGATGTGGGTGGATGGATAGAGATATGTATACATGGGTGGATGGATGTTTAGTAGCAACAGTTACATGCAGCAAAACAGCTGGCTTGCAAGATTCATCATGTTTTGCAAACACATCTGAGTTGGACATTAATCAAACTGCAGCTCTGAACAACTCCTTCGACAGAAGTTCAAGCTCATGGTAAAACAATTAACGTTATCATTAAATGTCATTTCTTGTTGCCCATTCCTTAAATCTTGTATATTCAGGATGTTACATTTTTGCACTTTGTATTCAGCTGCAAGGTATCTCGTATGCTGTAGTGCTATATAAGCATTACACATTGCATTTACTTGCTTTGCACACCAGTGTGTTTAGATCTCATGAGCCGTTGCACTCTCTGTAGAGAATTGTAGTGGTAGATTTTGAGGTATATTCTATATCTTCGAAGCGTATTCTTTTAGTGGCCGTACTCCAAGCTGCATGAACCAGCATGTTTAGGACAGTATTTTGGCATTTCTGTGGTACTTGTTCATCATTTCATCACTGCTTTAAGTATGTTTGAAGATATTGATGTGAACAAAGCTTAAGACACATGTGCAGGAGGAAGAGAAGGATAACTAAAAGTGGGGTAGTTCTGAGGTCCAGAGTGGTTTTGTATCAAATTGGAATCTGCTATAATAAATTATTATTTTGCAGAAGTGTCACAATTTTTAGTGAAAGATTCCTTTCAGATTTGCTTGAACTTGTTGTTTGAATTTGTTGTGCTGAGCTTAAATGTTTTTTGTAACTTGTTTGTTGATCTATAGTTTTCTGTTGAGATGCATAACAACAAGAAAAGAGCAAAGATTTTATACTCAAACTTCTCCTTGGATAGATTGCATCTTCCACAAGGTACTTTGGTCTCCAATCCTTGCACACTAAACAATGCATCCTGGGAATTGCACAGACAGACGTCTCATCAGAAAACCTACCTAGAAGGGATCAGACGGGAGAGGATAAGCCTTACCTAGTAATCGTAGAACACTGTTGTATGCCTTCCCTGCAAAAAACCCCACCAAACCCCAGTACCGAACCAGCTCATAGACAAGCAAGCAAGCAAGCAAACAAAACCCACAAACCACTGCACTCACTTCTTTCAGGATTTTGGAAACTTTGAGACTTCTATAATCTTGGTTAAAGCCCTTGAATTAATGTAGAATAGACTTCTTTTTGGAAGAATGATATTTTTAGCATAAGTGGTGTTAATACAAGTATTGTTAGTCCTTTTCTGACATATCGATTGTGTGTGTGTCTAGGGATACTCCAGATACTACCTTGAAGCCTAATAGTTTTTTAAAAATAATCTGCTGCTTTTACTTCCAGTTCATTCAGAGTGAAGCAGCTCTGCTCATATGAATTGGGCAAAGGGTTGGAATTATGTAATACATTGTTGGATGATATTTTAATGAAATACTTCATTAGATCAAGCCTCTGAAAATGTAAGGTATAACTATCAGCACGCAGAGTTTTTGAGACAACTAGTTTCTTGTATGAGAAATAATGACTCTTCCCTGAATTATGGCATTTAGTAATGCAAAGTAAGTTTTGTCAAGACAGAGAAAATTGTACATCACATTAGTGTTTTAAGCTTATCTTTCAATTTGTATTAATTAAATAATTCATATAGATTTAATACACCTTGCTTCCTCTAGAGGTCAAGAGGAAAATGTGGGGTTCACAGCTTGAAAACCTTAGCAGCTATCATACTACTCATTTCCTCCTTTTCTGCTACCTTTCCATGGGAGGCAAAAGACAGAGTGGGGAGAGGGGAAGGTTTCACAACCTGTTTTAAGTTTGTCTAGGCTTTTGTACACTGATTTCAAGATATTCGGTTCATGGTCCTGATCCAAATCCTGCCAAACACAGTGGAAGAAACCCCAGTGGCCTCAATGGGTTTTCAATTCAATATTATGTACAAGATTTCTAAAACCCAAATAATAAAATCTGACCTTTCCAGACAGCATGCCTGCCACATACTCTGTGCATCCTTCATCTTAAACATGAACAACAGATATGCAGGAGACATCTGCATGGCAGACCAGGGAGAGACACATGAAAAGTTCATACCCTTTCACTCAGCCTGGAGATGGGATCTGGCTCTTGGGTCTGCAGATTTCCCAGGTAGCTTTTCTTTATGGAATGCATAATACATCTAAGGCTTTTTGGAAGGAAAGTGTCTCCCAGACTTACAGTGGGGTGTGGAGATTTGAAGGTATAAGTCCGCTATCAATATCTAAACAGTTAAACTGTGTTTTTCTGAGAGACCATTAAAAGCCAAGAAGACAGTGGGATGAGAAGTAGCACACTCCATTTCTGTTTTGTTTGTCTTACTGTGCCTTAGAGGATCAGAAACCTCATAGAAGAGGGTCTTTTAAGAAGATTGATAAGAATATGAGTTCATCAGTCCCAAAAATGTAACTAGGCTGATGAAAGACTAGTAAGGCTCTAGCCTACTGATTCAAACTTAGTCAAAATAAAAATCTTGAGTCCCACATACTTGGTCTGATTGTCAGGTTGACTTTTCTTGCCAGTAAACTTTGTTTTAGTGAACAACAGACTTTCCAGGGATGGGAGAGAAGTAGCAGACTGAAGGGCACCAGTTGAAGTTTTATTTGAGCCATGTAGAAAAAGCTGGTTGGTTTTTCAGTTTTCTGAGTAGGTTGTGACTTCAGAGTGCAGTGTAGAAAAAACTAATCTGATTATCAAATGTAATAGTCACAAAAAATTTCTGCAGGTCAGCCTGATCTTTGGGTGTATATACAGGGTTTCAGTGTTGCTTAATAAATTGCCTCTTCTTGTACCAATTAACCCCCTTCTGTGAGGGTTCAGTGTTTACCTGGGGCTGTGCCAGTGCTAACAGCTATGGTTTAACATTCTTTTTAATGGCTTGCAATTACTACTGGGAGCGAAAGCTACATAAAATATTAACACTTAAGCATCTTTTACACTCCTTTGAACATTAGATTTTGTGTATAATGTAAGTGACTTTTCATTCTTACAAACCTGTTATTTGCTTAGAATTCCACTGGAGCCATGAAAATGCTACAGTTAAGTGGTTTCTGTTGATTTATTAACTTCCTTCAAAGTCCGATGGAAGTCACTCCATTCAAAACGTTGAATACACTTTCTTCTTTAAATTGTTCTGTAGTAATGCCAGAAGAATAGGGATTTACACATTTTAAAGAGGCAGAGTAACTTTGATAATGGTTTTTAGTGCATATTTGATTTTTACCCCTGCTGTGCTACCACTCAGAAAACTGCTACTGTAATTGCAGAATCAGCGATGCCATGACTGCTACTTATTCACAAAGAACAAAAGAGCAGGGAGATTGCAGTCCAACTGCCAGTTTCGTTCTCAGCCTCACATCGGGTTGCCACATTACAGAGAGAATCAAATAAGCGGAAGCTGGGGACATAGGCATCTCCCACCTATGCCCAGATTTGTATTTCTGTTGTGCTAGGTTTATCCCTTTCGACAAGCAATGTTCTGCTTCAGTTTCCAGTTGAAAAGCAGATCCGAGAAAGTATCTCATCACCACTTGGCTCTCCCATTGGTCTCATCAGCTGTTCTACATTTAAGGCGAAACAGACTTACTTCATCATTTCAGGTTCAGGGGGCCATTAAGACAAGTGATAGACAAATTTTTTAAATCCTGGAATTGATTCTGGGTAAGCCCTCAAATATTTGTAACTTACATAAATCACTGAAACATCTGGGCTCAACAAAATCATAAATAAATCGCAAGCAATATGGACTTCTCATGATTTTCTTTCCATGTCCAGCTTCTGTTAGGTCCAGAAACATTTGAAATTAATCTTTCTCAGAGTATTTTGGCACATCTAGTTTTATCCCTGGCTGGACTTTAGAAATGTACCATACTGGAATTTGACAAAAAGGAGGACATGGACACGTGCTTCTGAACTTTGAAAGACTTTTGCTAGTGAGTTCCTTTCTACTCATCTTCTAAATGGTAGTGCCTTCAGTTTTCTGGAAGAGGTTAACGAGAACACTCCATCCCAGTTTATTTGGGTTTATTTTTGAAATTGGTTGGTGTGGTTTGGTGTGTTGGATTTTGCTGTTTCGGGGGTTTTTTTTGTGGGGAGTAGGGGTGTTGCTTATTTTAAATTTGTTTGTTAATTTGCTATTTGTGTTTTTCCTCTCACAAAGCACCTTGTTCTTCTTGATTCTGTTTTTTCTGTTAATTCAAATTCACCTGGACCAATCCCTTCTTTTCACAGGCAGCCCTTGAATTAAAAGATGTGAATAATTTAAATGAAGAAGACGCGTGAAAGCCAAGGACAGCTCAGCAGGGAGAATTGAAGTTTACAGATATTCTGATTTTGAGTAAGACTGAAATATCTGATGGGTATCTCTTTTCAGTTACTGTGGAAGAATCTTTCTTCATGAAGTCTGAAGACATTGCTAAGTATATGGGATAGGAAATATGATCTTTCACCCAAGTTTAAGTGTCTCAAAGGATGTGTCTCTATTTACTTGAGATTCAAGGCTGAGTAATGATCTCCTGACTGTAGCCATTCTTTCAAAGCACTCAACAGGCTCAGACTTCTTTGTTTGGTGGTAGCATACCATCTGTACAGTTGTGAGGCCTGAGATCCTCTGTACTGTCTATTTACAAGGGTCCATCTGCTTGTTCTGAACAGGTACAGCTCCCTGCAGTGCTCTCTGGACAGAAATGCAGCTTCAAGGAACCAGAAACAGAGTCAGTAGGAAAAGAAAAACAAAGACACTCAGAGAAAATTTGGTCTGAATTCGGTACATCTCTGGATAAATTCATTACACAATGAAGAAAAGCCTCAGCCCTGTACATGTGCTTAATTTTATACACTAAGCCTATTCACCATGTAAAGTTGAACAAATGTGTAAGTGTTGTCAGGACCGAGGTCCGTCACACTAGCAGTAGATACGCATGCTGTTTCCATAAGCCACAGCAGCCAATGCATAATTTATTAAAAAAAGGCTTTTGTTCAGGTCTATTAAAAGAAACCTCTAAATCCTCCAAATGGTACATTTAGGATTTGGTCCAAAAGTTACTTAAGCCAATGGAAAAGCTGTTATTGATTTTAATAGGTATTTATTATATTTGGCTATTCCTTCAGCCATCACTCTTTCCTTCTCTGTCATCTCAGCTGAGTGCCAGACCCATCTCCTGTATCTTACCACTATGTGGAGGGCATATGTTGTTTAAATGAGACTTGTTCATTATTTTGTGTTCGAACCATGCCAAGCACGTCTCGATACGAACTGAATGCTAAGATGATGGGAATAGATGACATAATTACAGTAAGAATAAAATGTTGTGTTTAGCCATGTCACACACTATTTTATTCCATGATCAATAAAGAAAAAGATCTAACATATTGCAACAGGGATGCATTTATCTAAGCAAAAACACTGGTGTGAATACAGCATCCCTGTTTTATTGTAACCTATTTGCTGTAGAGAGTAAGTGCAAATGTTAAAATGATTTGTTTTCTATTTATTCATTATATTTTTATCCCTGGAAAGAGCTGTTTGAGTAAACCATTTTTTTCTGAATGGTTCTTCTGTTTCCATGAGCCCATGAAAGCACAAAGAAGTGATTATAAAATCCTGACAGAAATGATAAGAGTCCATCTTTTATTTTTCAGGTATTAGCCCTGCTTTTATAAAATATCAAAGCTCACAAAAGAGCTTGTAAAGCTTCTGTTAAGATTTACTGCTTTGTCCCTGTGTGGTGGCTGAGACTTACAAACTAAGCATTTTGTCAGGAACTGTTTTTTTAGTCACACCAAGTATGGATTTCAGAGAGTTTGGGTTTTGTTTCCTTTGCTGGATTTTAGGCAAGGGCATTTATCTAAGTCTATTTAAAATTAACTCACTTTTGTAAATACTTTTACCAAGCAGATCTAGATACCTTGTCCTGGACCTAGTAGCTTCAAATTCACATCACTGAGTAACTTCTAGGAGGCTGCGCCTATGCCCTGCTCTTCAGCGACCATTCCGTGCATCACTCCAAAATAATCTGCATGCTGACCAGGGAGTTTCCTAGGCCATTTGTACAAAGAAGAAACTGAGGACAGGAGTTTGTCTTAACTCAGTTTTTCTCTGGAGCTTTGGTGCCAAACTGGAATTTACTGAGTCCTTGCCTATAACAAGGCCTGTTCATCCTTTCTGGGCTAAATCAGTCATGCTTTGCTCTCAAAACAACAGCCAGGGACTATAGTTTTCCTGAGAATGCAGGAGACCTGGGTTCAGCTCCCATTTCTGTCTGAAGTCACTGCACTTGGGATTACCTTAGAGCCACAAGGCTTCTTCTCCTGCTAGAGTGAGGAGAAGGATTCACTTCTGTGGCCCCTCACTGGGGTACCCAGCAGGGAAGAGAGACCCAGATGCCAGTTTTTGCATGTAGATTGTTCTACATCTAACAGCCAGTGGATAAAATATCTCCAAACTCCAAGGAACTGTCATTTCTCTCCTACCCCAGTGAGTAGCATTACTGATGGCTTTATATTTGCCTCTTTGGATTGATACGTGAGGAATTAAAAAAAATCAATTCACTAATAAAGCTTAAATATCTCTACAGAGAAGTGTCAATTAAATAGGGGCTTTCAGGATCAGAGTTTTGAATTACCACATGATGGTATTTTTAGCCACTTCTCTTTTCTGTCCTGCTCAATTGGATCTTTCAGATCCCATTAACATCAAAATTAACTGAAGATAATTACTCTTATACAGGATCGAAACTAATATGGCTCAGGACTGGCATGAGAAGATAAGCAGAATTCATAATGTGAGTTAATGAATTTAAGTAGTTGAAGGAAAATTAATAGAAGTAAAAAGAAAAAGCATCAGGACTTCTCCCTCAACCTGCTTTTGGCAGGTTGGTCTTTGTGATGTAAGACAGATTTTCCTTTGTGAAAGAAGTTTGCTGAAAGGTCTTGTCACAATCCACAAAACAGTTCTACAGTATAAAGGAGGTACTTCCAGTGAGCTCAGCAAAACTGGGGGGAAGAAAGAGGTGATGTTGATATTTTAATGACCACTTTTCTCTTCATTCTGAGAATAGCCACTGTGCACCATTACTTTTCTAAGAGCACGTAACCATTTTTGTCATTAAATCACTATTTGTCACAGCCACAATAAAAGAGAAATCACACACACGCACACGCACATGCACATGCATGCGCTTGTACAGCCTCCCTCCCTCTCAGATAGTTCCCTAGGGAGTTCCATCATACCTGAGTTTATGAGCCTTGGATCATCTATGGCCAGTGGATTTAGTAATAAACAGAGTGGAAATGTTCTTCATCAAAGTTCAAAGTAAATTTCTACCAGCCCCTGCCAGACACCGCTTCCCCCCGGCCCCTCAGCATTTAACTGTAATGACTTCCTTTGAATGGAAATAATATAGAGTGGAAGGCAGCTTGCACATCTTTAAAACGTGCCTTGAAATATTGCAAGCTCTGTAAATGAAGGGCATTTGGATGGTTTTATAGTGCAGCTTTTCAGGCTGTTTTGCCATGTTGGAATCATGGTCTCTGGGAAGCACATGTGACATGGCAGATTTTGGACAATGGAGCTGAACCTCTACATTTACAGCAAAGATTTTACCTTTGTTTGGTCTATTATAGTCTTTGACTGCTGAAAATTTCCCTCAGTTGGGCAAAACCTGAAGACCCACCTTGACAGCTGATACAGTACAGTGCAGTCCTACTGTGAAGGGCATAGCTAAAGATATTAGAAGGAAGAAGGTCCAACACTGCTAGCTGAATCTACTCCATTGATTAATGATATTCAGAGCTATTAACTGCTATCCACTCTCCAGCATGTGGGCAGGCTCAAATATGTCCATTAATTTCCAAACCTTGGGAATCAATTATGGACTTTCTTTTTGTGGACTGAGTGGTGAAATACTAGCATTTTGAGGAACAAATGTTTAAAACACTGCTTGCACCCAAAGGACCAGCATGATTATTTTTATTCAAAGTCTGAAAATACCAGACATGTATTTTTATCTCCATTTGTGGACAGTTATAGTACTTTCAAAGGATCTTGAGAAGTGAGAATTATAGGCGCTTCAGAGAATTACCTGTATCGCTAATAAAATCTTGTGAGGTTGGTCTGAAGATGGTGGTGGTTCAGAGAAGGCCATAAAAACGCCTGGGGGACATCATAGCAACACTTTCAACTACTGTGACAACCAAGGGGACAGTGGGGAGAACAGCAGAAATGGCAAACATTAGGTAATGCCCCCCATCAGACTGCAGATGTGTGAACTAGTTTAAAACTTTTATTGGGGCTTTTATTAGAATGTGATACATTCCCAGCCTCTTTGCAGTTGCCAACATAGCCAGTTGCTTGCAAGTTATAACAAATTAAAAATACCTAATGCTCAAGCTATTCTCTACTTAGGGATGTCCCAAACAGATAATATTTTGTGTGGTTCTGTGGCCAGGTTCTTCCTGTACCCTGTGATCCTTCTTGTGAAACCCATCGTATTAGCCATAGCTGCTGGAGCAGCAACAAAGGTTCAGCTTAAGCAGCAATCTTCTCAAATTCTTGTTGATGCTGTGATTGGTCTTTAAAACATTGATAATCTGCTTGTTAGGGAATCATTTGTGCTTGTTGTTTTGTAATGCAGTTGCCTACTCAAGTTAAACATAAAATCATTAAGATTACAAACTTTTTATAGTAGAATGCTGTGGCTACCAAGATTTTATGTAAATTCAGAAATCATTAGAGATATTATGGAGAGAAAGTCATTAGAGGCAACGAGAAACATCAGCATACATCATTTGTCTCAAAAAATCATAAATCCCAGGCTCATGAAAGCTAGCAGGATGTACTGGAGAAGCAACAAGGTATTTTCTGTATGTAATCACAAGTTTCTGCAGGAAAGAGGAGAGTAGATTGGCCAACCTAATATTATATAATTATCTTTTAGGTATTAACATCTGAGCTACGTACAACATAAGGTGAGAGTTTTTGGATTGCTGTGACTTCATGCATAACTATTAAAGCTCTGTTAAAGAATTCCAGAAAATCTCTTCGAGTCTCCAGATGTCCTTGAATTGGGATAATTATACATAGTTCACTTCACACAGATGAATATGTGAATATATGAATATGATTTCTGTCTAGAAAAGCTAATATAGGCACAGGACAGCTGGAGACCATCACAGTAGATAGAAAAAGATGGTGTATATAGAGAGAGTGGCAACACTTGCAAGGATCATCAGCAGGAGATGGATTCTTTGTTCTCCTTGGGCCCTTCCCCATGCTCAGGGAGAACTAATTGCTCCAAGTGTCCATCCCTCTTCAACCCTATCATTGTCCATTGCAGATCACAGAGCACAGAATGTTATGAGTTGGAAGGGATTTCAAAAGATCATCCAAGTCCAACCCCCCCAGCTGCCAGAGCAGGGTAGGTCTACAGCATTCAGTGTACCCAGCAGGGTTACCATCCTGGTACAAGCCAGGCCCAACCCTGCTTCGTTTTTGCGACAAAACTGGACTTTGGGTGGAAAAAAGGCAGGAAAAGAATGGGTGCTAATGTACAGTTTTGCATTTACTTTAAGCTTTTCATTGTAAAAAGCAATGCAAACAGACTTAGTAGAAGTGAGAATTAAGTGTTACACATGTTGTTAAGAAATCACAGGGGACCACAGAGAAACTCGATATATTAATATACACTGAACCAGTCAAACCCACTCCCTTTAGGACCTGATTATCTTTTAAAACAAATTTTGTAAATGAGCTATAATATTTTATATCTTTCAAAGCTTTTCATCCCAAGGCACTTAACAAGCTTAAGGACCTGGAGCGGGAACCAGTTTTTGTTCTGTGAGCTGAGAGCACCTGGCACAATGGGAGTCAGTCCCGGAGACAGGTTCCCATATGTTGCTACAATAGCAATACCACCAATAATATGAACAGTAGAATGGGAACAGTGGTATTTCTGGGACAGAATATATTAGACAAAGAAGGATGAAAACCTTAATATTGAAAATGGTCAAAGTAACGAGAATCTAAGCTAAGGACTCACAGTATCACAGTAATGATGAGGCTGGAAAAGACCTTTAAAGATCATTCAGTTCAACCTAAAACCAACCAAGTAAACCTAACATCTAACATCTAGATCATGCCACTCAGCACTTCATCCAGACTAACCTTGAACACCTCCAGAGACGGTGCCTCGACCACCTCCATGGGCAGCCCATTCCAAAATCAGTTCACTCTTTCAATGAAAAACCTTTTCCTAATGTCAGGTCTAAACCTCCCCCCCTATGGAGCTAACACCATGACCCATTGTCCTGTCTCCAGTGTCCAGGGAGAAAAGACCGACCCCTGCCTGACTACAGCCACCTTTTAGATAGTTATAGACAGCGGCAAGGTCACCCCTGAGCCTCCTCTTTTCCAGGCTAAACAGACCCAGCTCCATCAGCCTCTCCTCATAGGGCTTACCTTCCAGGCCCTTTACCATTCTAGTTGCTCTTCTCTGGACTCATTCCAGCACCTCAACATCCTTCCTAAACTGAGGGGCCCAGAATTGAACACAATACTCCAGGTGAGGTCTAATCAGTGCCGAATACAGGGGGAGGATAACCTCCCTCTCCCTGCTGGCGACATCATTCCTGATGCAGGCCAGGATGCCATTAGCCCTCTTGGCCGCCTGGGCAGACTGCTGACTCATGCTAAGTTTACTGTCCGCTAGTACCCCCAAGTCTCTTTCTACCTGGGTACTCTCTAAGAACTCCATTCCCAGCCTATAGTCCTGCCTGAGGTTGTTATAACCAAAATGCAGAACCTGACACTTAGACTTGTTAAAACTCATCCTATTAGAGTCTGTCCATCTCTCCAGCCTAAGTCCCTCTACAGGGCCCTCCTACCCTCCAAGAGATCAACACGGGCTCCAAGCTTGGTGTCATCTGCAAATTTGCTCATGATGGTTTCCAACCCATCATCAATATCGTCAATGAAGATGCTGAACAGGACCGGACCTAACACCAACCCTTGGGGGGACACCACTAGTAACAGGTCACCAACTAGATGTGACACCATTTACCACCACTCTCTGGGTTTGTCCATCCAACCAGTTCCTGACCCAGCATAAAGTAGGAGTATATCATGGGAGACCATGTCAAATGCTTTACTGAAATCCAGGTACACTACAACCACAGCCGCCTTCTCATCAACTAGTCAAGTTACTGATATCTGATATCAGATGTAAATGTTACATCCTATTAACAGGAATCAGAGCCCATTGAGGACCAAGCCTATTCTGCCAAGAAATAAAATTATTTCTTAATAAGGTAAACAAGCCAAGTGCAGGGATTTGACTCATAAGTTCAAATACGTGTACAGTGACTGCACAGCTATGCATTTATGGACAGTGTATAGGACCTGAAGGATTTCTGATACCATTGAAAAGAAACAAACCCACTATCTGTGCTGTATAAATATTTAGTATTTACTTATCTTTGGAAAGTAAAGGCCATTTCTTATTCATATTCTGATTAAATGTTCTAATCAATATTTTGACTAGACTCCCAAGAAATTGATAATGAGCTTAAGAGAAAATTGGAATCTGTCCTTCTGCTAATAAACCTAGAGAGCAGAGTATATAGCCTAGAGGTTCACATGCAGATTCAGCCATTAGTAATTGGGCCACATCTGCAGTTGGCTCATACTGAGTGGTAGTGCATAGTCTGTTCTCTGTTTTCTACTTTGGTGACTCAGCTGGTAAACTGAAGAATGTAACAAACATGGGCGCTGTTTTGGGAGGCAAGAGGCCACTGGATGTCATTATTTCTCCTTTGAAACTGAAGTTTTCTCCAGAGGTGGAAAATCTGGCTATTACACAAGGTAGTTGAGTTTGATTGTGAATGTTCTTGGTAGTTTGGAATGCCTTTTTAAATTTTAAAATAGCTTTCCAAAGTCAGACTTCTTCATGAGTCAGTGGAAACATACACATCCCTTTGCAAATGCAAGCAAAAACATCAAATGGACTAGTTTTGGTACAATTTGGTCAGTCTTCAAATGTCTCAATTATTGGATGAGCCTCTCAACTCACCAGGCTGCTCAGATGCTCTTGCTGTGCTCTGTGATCTTTCCGTCCCCAATGCTCCCCAGACTTCACAGCAGACAGGTTTGTGGTAATACAAAAGTAGAGTAGAGACTAGGTATAAACTTAATTGTAAACATCTTTGATAATTCAAAATCTTGTCATTAAGATCATGGAATCCTTTCCTGCAGCCATGAGAAGTCCTGTTTATTGGAATGCAATAGTGAGCACATGAATGAGATGGAAAGTACTAAAATACTAGCTATCATGCTTAGTTACTGCACAGGCAGGACAAAACACTGGTAAACACTATTAGTGGCTGCATTAAAATGTAAAGTCTAATTGTATGTCTTTTATTTTTCTGATCTGAGACATCAGTATATGAACAAGACCTCATATATTTCTCCTCTGTTTGTGGCTCTCTTGACTCTTAATTACCTTCCATTATTGTTAATTATCATCATATCAGTCTGTGAGACTAAGCAGCTAAGAAATATTTTCTACATGTTCCCCATTTTTACTTTCAGAGCGGAAACAGTGAGCTTGTTTATTACAGTGCACAGCAGCAATACTGTTGCTTTCTACTTTTCAAACCCTTTCACCTTATCTGCCGTTCCATTGTACATATGAAGTGTATCTGTGTCACAGCCTCTGAGTATTTGTCACTGATGGTATCACCTGACCATATGGCAAAACAATAGCTGAAGGACTTTGGTTCACAGACTTCCCATGTTCTGAAAAACAGCAAGGATTGAACCCCGCTTACTCCAGTCCTGCCTGAGTTGAAAAGGCTGCCCATGACAAGAAACACGTGTTTGCAAATGATGCACACTGTTTGGAGAAGCAATCTGTTAATGTTTTTTACATAAGTACTTTATAAAGGTGAACGGCTCTTGAACTCTGTTCTGTTGCTTATAGACTTTTCACTAGTTTTAAAACCAGAAAGTCCCACAAAATCTCCTAGCTTGTCTGCATTGCCTGCCTACACAATTCATTATATTTATGCATAGAGTTTGTTCTTGCGAACAAAGCCACAAATCTTCCTCACCTGCAGAAAGGCAAGAAGTTTTGAAGGTAGATTTCATAGCAAAATATGAGATTTTAAATTAATTCTCATCATTGTGGGCCACATGAATGCCATAAAGGTCATACGTACTGAACTGAAAAGCTGGAGCATTAAGACGTAGTATGAAAAAAAACCATGCAAGCAAGAGGAAAAAGCATTAAAAAGCCCTATCCTGAATTTAAGTAAATACCTAGGAGCACTAAACTGGGACAATTTTAAAAGCAAATGGTACACTTGACTGTTTTGTCTAGGTATGTTAGCAGTCGATGATGAACGTTTTAGGAATTGCTGAAATGCTTTATTACCTAACCATATATGCTAGATAGAAAATCTAGAAATGCCAGAGCTATTTTTCTTTCTGCCCAAGATACAGCCAAAACATTAAGTTTGGGGTTAGTAGGTGCTTTCATTGCAAATGGAAAAACATTTCTTTAATGTATTATTTTTCCGTGAAAATTTTCACAAGAAATAAAACCTGCTCTCAACCAGCGCCACATGTGCCTTATTTGACTCAAACTGTGTGGAATTAAATCTTAACGAGGGACCAACCTGTAATCTATAGAAATCTCTGGGACTCCTTCTATTAATTTGAGTGGTCTTTTGATCACTTTTTACCTGAAGAAACACAGTTATGAGTCCCCAAAATGGAACTCATTAAAATACATTTCCTTTAGTTTACAGATGAAATTTAAATGATTTTATATTTTATAATTCCCTATGAAAATATTCTATTATAAGTTACATAAAGATAGGGAAGTTCTAGTGATACAGGCCACAGGAGAAAAATATTTGCTGGTGCAAATATATAGTTCTACTAGCTTTTAAATTACCTGCATTATTTGCATTAACGAAAGATAAAGGCATATGTTAGCTCTTAACCTTTTTTCAACAGCACCATTTAGGTACCTACTATAATTTAGGAAAAAAGTGATTCAGCAGGATCTGCTGGGGAAAGCAGGTTATAGGTGTCTGAAGAGCTTTTATCTGAATAATTCAAAACTTCCCAACATCCCAGCCTTAGCTCATGGTGACACTAAATACACCCAAAATCCTTGTACAAAAGGTGTGTGCCATTATTCAAAAGGAAAAATGCTTAGCCTTTTGGTAATATTTCCATGAAAGACAGATAAAGGACTTTTCTGCTATGGGCTAACAGCTTGAAACAACTAGTAGTACAATATGTAAAGGCTGACATGTCTCCTTCATACACGTCAAGGATAGAGACCTCGACTGTAAAATGGCAGTGGGGGTTATTGCACCCTGAGTGCTGACAAACTTACGTGAAGTCAAGGGAAAGGAATACCATAAAAATGTATATTTTATTGCCAGTTTTTCTCTTCCCTTTCCCTCAGAGCTGCCACGGCAGGAATGTGCTTCTTGGGAAGATAACCTACGTTATTGTTTGATTTCTGCTTTCTGCCAAAGGCACTGGCAGAATCTGAGGCTTTCCTGCTACAAGAGAGGAGTTTGCCAAACTTCTTATTTTGTCTACTAGTTTCAGCATAAGAGATCTGACCGATAGCTTATGTACCTGCAGTCATTTTGCTAGGCTGCCTTTTGCATCAATGACTTTTGACAGTGACCTGAAAAATTACTTCAGGGTCCATGAATTATACTGAAAGTGCTGGTATCATAAATTTTGCTTCATAGAAAGAAAAAGTCTTTTGAATTTGCATAGAAGAATGTTAGGGGTTAACTTAAAAAAATAAAATAAAAAAGTAGTTTCTTAGTGTCAGAAAAAAAAATTAAAAAAGTTTTTCATAAATTAAGAAAGATGCAGTGGCAATTTAGAGATATCTTTGATTTTCACATTGGAAATGCTATGCGAAAACTATTCTGAAATTGAACAGTAATTAAATAAAATATATTTAAAGACACTGTAGGTGTTCTGAGTTCTCAACAGTTATCCATTCTAAAAGCATTCTCAACATTCAGCAGTTCTCTATTCTGCAAACACCAAAGGGATGATTTGTATTATAATTCCTATCTAGTCCCTGAAAACTTGCGACTTTATCTTGGTCCGACCTGTCACATTAGGGAGTGAGTTTTAGTCATATACTTGGAATATCATTAGCTCTTTTTTGCAACTAGTAGTGTCTCAATAGATTTTTTTTGTGTATGCCACCCTCTAGATCAGAAACATTTACAGAGAAAATATCAGAAAACAGAAGCAAATAGAAAAGGGTAGATTTCTGAACCCAGATAGTTGTTGCATTTCAACCTCAAAGTGGGAATTAATATTTAAAATACCTAAGATCTTTGAAAGAACAAACTTTTGAAGAATTCTAATGTGCTTAACGTAAACAAACAAATAAAATAACAGAAATCCTATGAGTCTTTAAGATAATATTAGTTTCAAAAGTCAGTTTTTCTTTAACATCAGCTTATTTGACTGTTTTATTGAAACTTCAACACACAGTAGCTTATTTTTCCACAGACTTAAGCACCTGAGATTTTTGGCTAATGGATATAAGACCAGTAAAATTTCCTATAAAATGTAACTTTATATGAGACTTACACGACGTTTATAGAAAATATTCCAGCATTTGCTCTTTCAAAAGCAAACTTCTTGATTTTTAGCAGGAAAAACACCAGCTGCAGTGCAACACAGAAGTGAAAATGATCAGCTGATGAAAACAAATAAACAGAGAAGTTTTCTCTGGAGTAGCTACTTGCTTCCTGAGTATCTTTGGTTCTCACTCAAAGATTGTTAAATACCAAGTACAAAACTCTGTGAAATCCTTTCTGTTGCTTTTAGTGAACTATGGATTAGATTTGAAATAGAAGACAGAGCAGATAAAAGATGTATTTAATGAGGAATTTCTGGAGCAGCAATTCTGCAAATTACTGACATATATATATTACCTGTGTTACTGTCCATTATTTGTAATTTAAGCAAAAATATCCACTAGTGCCTATGGATTCACAAACCCATAGCTAAAGACTACCATGGAATATACTCTTAATGAAAATGAATAAGTACAGCTTTTCAGAACTAATAGTAACAGAAATATACATCAGTATAGGATTCATACTTCATAAGGAGACTGGCCTAGATATCAAAAACAGTACTCTTCCCAGGAATTATCTATTTTAATGGTCATCAACAACACCACACTCATTTCAGATCATACCCTCATTGATTCATTTAATTACTCTCCATTAATCAGGGCTTGTAGCACAAGATTTTACTCAGAAAGTGAGAAGTAAGATAGCAAACTCTACAATGGAAGGCACCTTTTCAATACACTTTGCCGCTTCTGCCAGTTATGAGAAACTCTTCTGAAGCCATATCAGCATTAATAGAAGTGCCCGTCAACTGGATCTCCTACACAAAAGCTTCTGAATAAGGACAGAACATGTGGCATTTCTGACAAGAGTTATGTTTACTTCCCTTGTAATTTAACTCCAAGCTTACTGAAAAAAGTTCTTCATATGTTACTTGTGAATAGTTCAGTAATTTCTAAATTTTCACCAAATTAGATGTCCACTACTTTCACAGAAGTCAGGGATTTAAATTAGATTCAATGAGGTAAATTTAAACCACGACTTTGAGCTGCTCCAGGTTTTTCCTTGTTCACTGCATCCTTGATTTGCAAATGGGCATAAGTAATTTCTGAGAAAGAAGCACCGGAGTAGTATCATCCAAAGGAATGTTTCTGGTTATATTGTCATTAATCTGGTTCTGTAAGATGGCCAGCACAAAATCTGGCATGCTAGACCTAAATCACCTGATGTCCCACTGAAATCCAAGGATTTAGAAGGTAGCAGCAGCTGCTTTTATCATGACCAAATCTCCCCATCTTCATGCTGTTTTCAGTCCCCTTGCATCAAATCATAAACTGCTGTTTGTCTGACGGCAGTTTAACAATCGCTCTGAGTAGATTTAGTATACCGTTTCCTGAACAGGTTTCCATACACAGGAATCTATTAATAAAATAGAATTGTAGGATGCTTTGGGTTGGAAGGGACTTTTGAAGGTAATCTGGTCCAACCCTCCTATAGTGAGAAGGGACATCTTTAAATACAATCAGGTTGCTCGGAGTCCCATCCATCCTGACCTTGAATGTTTCCAGGCATGGGACATCTTCCACCTTTTTGGGCAACCTGGGACAGCGTTTTGCCACTCTCAATGTGACAAATTTCTTCCTTGTGTCTAGTTCAAATCTATCATTTTTTTTTACTTTAAAACCATCACTCCTTGTCCTGTCACTAGAACCCCTGCTAAAATGTTTGTCCTCATTTTCTCATAAGTCTTGTTTAAGTACTGAAAGTTGACCTGCATTGCTCTCTTCTATGTTTATGATATCTGGATTGAGGTATGCAGTCCATGAATGAGCCTCTGTCTTTTTTCTCCTAATATATCTTTAGTTTTTGAGGTGGTCCTGATGCTCATAGAACACTCTCTCTGTAGCAGCATGCAGTCAGGCAGTAAGGAGCTACCCCCAGTTTCTATGGAATAACAACTTCGAGAATTGGCATGCTATAAAAATATTAAATCAAACTTTCCCATTCCTGCCAAAGTAAGAAAAACCCCATATAAAAATATGACATAACCAGCACACCCCAAAACTTGATTATTCTAGAATTCGAATCATGTTTCACATTAAAGAAGACCACATAGCACAAGGGTACTTGTCTCTGCAGATGCTTGATGATTCCACCCTTAGCCTGCTGACCTTTGTTGCAATCATGCTGCAATTTCCCAGAAGGGCTACAACCCAGAGTATAGCTGGAGATCATCACCCCAGGGGAACAAAAACCTCATCATATTTCAATGTATACAGTTCAGAACAAGTCTGGATTTTTCACAGTGATATCAAATCTGTTTACGGCCCTCCCTTCTCCTTTCTCAAGTTACGGACACTGTTCTGCCAGTTACTCTTCTACTTATGTTTTAATCTACAGTGACTTCATTAAGTATCAGTTACCAAAGCTTTCCTTTTAATTAGTGGAAAGTGTTCACTATTATTTCAGATCTACATGTACATATTTGAACAGAATATCTTGATATCACAGGAGGCCAATGATCAGAAAAGGAGCTGGACAAGAAGATATTCAAACAGCATGGGCTCTGCTGCCTTTGGGGTTATGTATGGGCTCAGTCTGCTCCTTCACACATAACACAGATAGATAAAAGCGCTTTACCCCTCAGCTGAAATCAGAGAGTCTGAGTAGGTCCTGAATCAGCTTTATGTCATAATTTTCACAGTCATCCCACTGTTCTGCTGTTTTCATTTAGAATGAATATAAACTACCCAGATTTAGTGCGAGTGTCTGCTTTCAGGAGCAATGCGCTTAGGGATTCACTAAGTATGTGAAACAAATTTTCAGTACTGCTTTTTAAACAGGGATTGAGACTAAGTAATGGAAATAGCAGAGCCCTTGGGATTGATTAAAAGCATTGAGTTCTCTAATATTCAAAGCATGGTAATTAGAGCCCTATATGACACAGAACTGTAAAATCCAGTTTTTGATCAGGTGCTCACGTACATGGGCTTTCCTTAGAGCGGTTAGCTAACACCAGAAATGTTCCTTACGTGTCATGGAAAAAGCATTACTACTTAGAGGAACCCAAGACATTGCACACTGAATCGGCGTTCCTGTTACAGTAAATTGCTGTTTATCTGGAAAACATCATACTATTCTGAACGTCTATCCTGTATTTGATGTCTGAGCAGGCCACGGTGATTACACTCCTCCATGTGTCATTTGTTTCTCCCTGAAAAAAGTGTGTCTAACCACTGCCCAGACACAAGCAGAGAGGTTGTGGGAAAGGGAAGACACAATTACCTCTTTCCTCCAGTCAGGATGGGAAAGCAGATACAAGAGTAACCACCAAAAGACAGGTTTTTTTACATTTGTTGTCACACCCTTTGTAGTCAGTAACATTTCTCTAACAATAGTCATTTTTAAAGGCTTGGCTTCTGTGGAAAGATTTACTAACAGCCACTAAGTCCGCTATAAAACCAACATGGTCATGGAAAGAGTATCACACAGATATAAAAATAATGCACAAAAGTGATCCACTAATGCATTTACTGTAAAACCCAAGGACTAAAAATAAAATAACCACAAAAATATAAAATTAGTATAATTTTTTTCTTCTCTTTTTGAAGTGCAGGAGCAGTTCTAATTGTACCTAGACTTTAAAAAGCATATTGTGATTTGAGCTTATGATATTTTTCACATTCTGACCTTCAAAGACTCACATCAATTTAATTTTTACACAACAGAATCTGCCAGTGCAATAAAAGGGTTTTTTAAGTATAAAAAAAATAATTACAAAAAAGCGAAGGTAAGAGAGATCATCATGACTGAATAATATTGACTGATTTTCTATCATTGTTGCTACTTCAGTTGCGGAACACTGAAATACTAAAAGAAAACATACTGCTATCTCCAGAGATGCTGTTTCAACAAAACCTCCTTCTGCTGGCACGATACAGTATCTGTTTAACTAATCAGGGGAAAATTTGTCTTACAAGATTTGGTGGAGTTGTTTATAGAGTCATTAGCACACTCAGCTCTCAAATGTCACTTATGCTTCCCAGAAGATGAAATGCTACAGCTGGTTGGGAAGTGACTGAAGGCCAAAATCTGATTTATAAAATAGCAAATTTAATCTGAAAAAGTCTATTGCTAGGATTCTGTGGAGGTGTAGGTTTATTTATTTTTATTTCCTCATTTATTTGCTGGTTCTTTCAAAACAATGAGAAGGTGCTGGAGATTATAAAGAAACGGTGTGCTGGAGATTATAAACAAATGGTGTGCTGAAGCCTCGCTCATTCTGAAAAGCCTGATAACAATTTCTTCTTCACCTTGCTCTAAGAACATCATACTTTGCTAATGGGCTCGTGAATGAACTTTTCCAAACATCAAAGTATTGGAATGAGTTCCTAGGATAATATTAAATTGCCTAAATTCTGTCTAGTGCTCCATCTCTAATTCCCAGTTACAAAAGTGAGATAACCATTTGAATTCTAAAAATATCCCAGCTTTCTCAAAGATGCCTGCCAAAAGTCTTCCTGCTGCCTTGTCCTTGTAAAAGTGGCTTTAAGGAGAATTCTGGTAAAACTGAGTCTAGATCTTCACACCTTTATTACTATACATTTAACCCACATGAGTGTTAAAAGGATTCAGTCAATAGTGTTTATAAAATGCATGAAAGATACCAGTTACCAAGTAATTTGATAAAAGCGACCAGCAGAAAAACTCGCTGACAAAATTCAGGTTAGAGAAATATAAAGCAGTGCATTTAGAAGGCCTAATCCTTGGAACAAATTATTCCATAAAGCTATTCTGAAAAACTCAACGTACAATGTTAAAAAGAAAGCAGAACAAAGCAGAATCCAAAAAGAAGGCTAAGAATACTTAGGAAAAGAATAGACGTTGTTAATCGTCATTATGCCAATATATATCTGTACTTTGTCTGCCTTTTGAGTACTGTGTAGTTCTTTTCTCCTCATCACGAGAAAGATGCAGTAAAGTTTGGAAAAGCTCAGGAAGTCCCTAAGCCACAAATTTCTGAGAGCATCCTGAGGCACTGTGAGTGATGGTAGGCCCGCTTGTTTTCTGTTTTTTTCTTGTACAGCCCATTATCCGTTACTCTTGGACACCACAGTGAGCTGGCTGGACCTGTGGGCTGGCCTGGCACATCATTCCTTTTGTTCTTGACAGATATAAAAATACATATATATATATATATACACAAATACTTCTGTAGGTGGGTAGTTTGCTTTAGTCAGCATGCTTCTCTGGGACTGAAAAGGGAGGAGTCATACTGCACCAAGAAGAAAGAGGGTATTTCTACTTATGTTGAAGATTTAGAAGAACAGGGAGATAGTTGAGTGCTCTTCAGGAGGATAGACTGATAAATTAGGAAACATTCTAAAGTTGGTTCTTTTTCTCACTACCATCACATAAGCCCTGACACAATTCAGCTAGAGTAAAATGCTCTTCATCCAAACCCTGAGATAAGCAAAGCACCTCTCATTCTGCTGACAGTGCAGAATTTTGCCAATATATTATACAGGCAGGTTGAAAGAAGGAGCTGAGTATAAAACAAAGTAGGGTATGACTTAGTAATTTTCATAACAGTTAGCAAGGTCTTGAATACTTCAGTGGGATTTCCTGCTTAAAGCATACTTTGTAGGTTGCCTGTGCTGCTTGAAATCAACAAGAATCCGAAAGAGAGACCCAGCACATCACTGGGAATGAATCCATTCTCTTGCCCTACCTGGACCTGTGGATGCTGGGGTCACACTGACTTCTGAGTCACACAGCAGATTGTTCCTTTAACTATTCCTCTTTTGCCAAACCCCAGTGGAAGACCACAGTGCAACAGCAGACAGAAACCTTCCCAAAACTAGAACACCAGAAGTAAAGAAATTGTGTTCATCCCACTCAATATGTTTTGATGGGAGCTAAATACCCTCAGGGAGTAAAACTTGCTGCTTAGCAATTTCTCTAAGTATGTGTCACTGCTCCAGTTCAAAGACAAATATCAGAAAGAGTAGACTCTCATTTGCATGCCCATGGGGTCAAACCCACACGTAGTCTAAAAGGACCTAGTGCTGTCTTGTGTTTATGGTAATGACATAGTTGATATAATATCTCTCTGTTTGGTGATATTAGAAATCTTTGCTTGCAGAATGAGAGAGAAACATGAAGATGCCTGTTTAATATATTACTATTATAATTCATTGATTCTTATTAATTAACTTCAGTGATGAAGGAAACTGCACAACTATTTTTTTATTTAATCCTTTCTCCATGTATGAAATAAAACTTGCTCTGCAGCTTCTTTTACACACAATGTAGCATAGAATCATAGAATCATTAGGGATTACAAGGGACCTTGAAAGATCATCCAGTCCAATCCCCCTGCCACAGCAGGATCACAGGAACGCATCCAGGCAGGTCCCAGGGAAGGGAGCTCCACAATGCCCCTGAGCAGCCTGTTCCAGTGCTCTGTTACCCTCACTGGGAAGAAGTTCCTTCTGATATTTATACGAAACTTCCCGTGTTCCGTCTTGCACCCCTTATCCCTTGTCCTATCATCAGATGACCTTGAGAAGAGCCTGGCTCCTTCCTCTTAACACCCACCCCTAACATATTTACAGACATGAATGAGGTAACCCCTCAGCCTCCTCTTATCCAAGCTAGAGATCCAGCTCCCTCAGCCTTTCCTCATAAGGGAGGTGTTCTGCTTCCTTCATCATCTCTGTTGCTCTACACTGGACATCCTCCAGCAGCTCTGTGTCCTTCTTGAACTGAGGGGCCCAGAACTGGACACAATACTCCAGATGCAGTCTCACTAGTGCAGAATAACACTGAGAAGCAAAGGAGTAATGTGCACAAAAAGGACAATCCCACTGAAGCACACAGCTTTTCATGGTCCTTGCATGTCTTTGCTGGAATGACAGAACATATAGCAAGCTACATCGAAATCATCACTGTTCAGTCACCTTTAAGGGTGAAATTAAACTAAATAAAGCTCATAGAATCAGAAATAGTCTTCAACTATGCAAATATACAACTATACACACAAATGCTTAGAAGGGTAGCATTTGTTTTCAACTTCAAAGATGGATGTGACTTGGAAGCACAAAGACTCGCTCTTTAGAGTTGTTTAAATGCAGCCCATTTGACCGTGACTTTATTGCTATTATGGAAGCACTGATAGCAACTTTATAGCCAATGTTCAATTAGGCATGAAAACAAATACCGATTGAAACCAAACTACTACACTTCACTTCTTCTTACAGATATGCTGTATTTCACAGGCAAAACATCTGGAAAACTTCCCTAGCAGGGTCATCAAGGCTTTCCTCAATGTGAAAGGATCCTTGGCAATCTGCACAGCCTGATTTCTGCAAGTTATTAGCAAGAGACATAGATGTTAGATTAATGCTTGTACATGTTTTGTGGGCATGAATTCAATTGCTCCATTGCAGGTATTGTTACATTAGGACAGCTATCAACTAGTTAGTGAGGGGTTTTTTTTTCGAAGTTCCAGCTGGGTGTTTAGCCTGGATTTAAAGGGTTGCCATAATTTTTTAATCTGTTCTTGCTGAAAGTATCTATCATATAAGTTTGGTCACATACAAAAATTAAAATTAGCCAAAATCTTATATACTGGGTAAGGATTGTAAATTAAGATACTGTACAACCACCTAAAAAGTGTGGTTATTCACATTGTTTCTCATTACTGCTTGCATTAAAGAGATGATGAATCAACAAATGCTAACATTTAAACTACGTCACAGACCTTAAATCAGTAAAATGTTAGTAAAAGATAAAAGTGAGGAAAGAAAAAACAAGTCAGAAGAACAGCTTTGCAGAAAAGCTCTGCAAAGAAGACAAGCTTTCCTTGATAGGAGTCAGGGAAATATCTTCTCTCCTGGATTACAGAAAAACATTGGAGGAGTTGCCTCCAAAGCATCCTAGGTCTAAGACTGCACAGAAGAGAGTTACAAGGCCATGGTTATCACTAAGAAGAAATTCAGATGGAGGGTGATGTACAAGCAAAAGCAGTAGTGACCCTCAGGATTTTAAACTGATCTTTTCCTCCTTAAAATGGACAAATTAGGATTAAATTTATTGTGTGTCCTCCTGCAGTCAAGACATCCCAATTCTCTTAGTGTGGAGTGTGACTGCTTTGCCCGCCTCTTTTTCCATGGTAAGTGAACTCACTAGAAGCAGACTTTTTTTTGCTTGATTTCTTTTCATCAGTCATCACATCCATTCATCAGGTACAGAAACATCTGGGCAAGCTAGTTAATGTGTAGCTGACTTCAGTTAATGTTTATAATTAAGCCATGAGATTCAACAAGCAGTGCATTTCTGAGGGATTATCACACACCTCAGGTGCAGTATGAGGCACCAGCCAAAAGCCAAGTGACTTCAGCTACTCAAAGAGTGCAATAATCCCTCAGAAATCTATTAACCATGAATGCCTTATAGCTATTATGGTATGGAAACTCCAAGGTAAAAAGGTCATACCTGTGCTTTTAATGAGAAATATTGACATGTGTGACATCACTGCTGCCCAATCAGAAATCACCAGTTACCTCGTGTTTCCAAATCATTTTATAAGAGCCCAAAGTTATAAAACAGTTCACAATGTTCTGAAAATCAAATAGATCAGTTATATATTGAAAACTCATTAAAAAGATATATAATATATTTCATATACAAAATGTATCTAGGCCTACACTTTCTTCACGTCCATCTTTACATTCATAATCTGAATGATTCAAGCGCTGTAATTTTTCATATGAATAGTATGAATCACATTAATTATTGCAAATAACACATTTTCAATAATATTTGCAGTCTCAATTGAATACTATGTCTTGTCTTTCAGGATGACACCTTGCTTCTGCAGGAAGCACCTCCCAATGCTGCTCCCGGCATCCTAACAGTCTAACCTTATCAATTGGTCACCGAAAGAAACACTGGTCACCAAAACTGGACATAGCTAGTGGATTCCAAATTCCCAAAAGTATTTGAGTCCAGATGGACAAATAGGAGGGAGAAAACTACCCCCTCTGTACAAATATCCTTTGGGGAGACGGCTCATTGTCTTCAGCCAAAAACTTCTCAGTGCTGATTATTGTGCTGCAGTCTGGTCTAACAAATCAACCAAACAGTAAAATCTAATCAAAGACAGCATCTAGAATCCTTTCCTTGTGCTTCTTAAACTGCTAGCAACAGATGGTTGCACAAAGGTCAGATCAGAGAAAGGAGCTTCTTATTTGCAAAATGATAGCAAAACACAAGATTTGTGTATTCAGAGGACGGCAAAACTATGGGCAGATTTTCTTCAAAGCTGGAAAACTTCCCTGCTCACTAAAAAAATCTCCAAACAATTTGCAAGAAGTTTGTGTCACTACACCAGCTGGTGACTCCTGCTGCGATAATGTGCTCTACTGGACATGACGAAGGACTACTCAAATCTGGAGCTTTTTAAAAATTGCATGACTATGACTGAACAATATTAAGCATTCAGTATATAATGGGTGGAGAAAATAAGTGGCCCTTTCTTTATAACTTGCAGAGTCAACAAATAGGGCTCTGTCAGGGCACTGAGAAAAAGTGAGTGACAGATCTAAGAAGCTTTTCAGAAGAACACACTGATACTTGAATCTGCAGTTTCCATGCTCTAGCTGATGTCAGCCGTTGGGTGAAAGCCTAGATATCAGGTAGCCAAGACAAGCATCTAGCTGCCACTTAAAAGCTATCTCTTTCAGAGAAGAACTGAAGTAGCATTCTTTCTATTGCTCTGCCTGCCAGGCAGCAGACAGATGCCCACTGTGCTAGCTAAACCTCCCACATTCTAGAATGCAGAGTGCGTTGCATGAAACCAAGCTATAGATTACAAAGGACCACAGCAAAGTATAGAGTCATGATTTTCATCCCTCATTCCTGAGCCAAGAGTATTAATGGAAATACAACTGAGTCAAAAGAGAGAGTCACAAAAGCCGCTCTGTTTTTTGTAAGCAGTGATGACGTTATGAAAGTACTGGTCAAAAAAATAACCCTGGATCAAACTGATCACAATTTGAGTCAGCTTAAATGACATGGAAAGTGAAAAAACTGAAACCCTAAATCTCTTAATTTCAGAAAAGGAGACTTCGGGACCTTAATATGCTCAGTGCATGAAGTCAACTGGACTTCAGAATCCCCAAATATCAGCATGGAGAAGCCTGAACACACTGGAACTCAAAACTTTCTGGAGCTTGCTACCACAGGAAATGGAAACTTGCAGAGAAGAGGTCTGGAGGTGGGGTAGAGCACTGCCAGATGGCTGACAGAAACAAGGGGATAGAAAGGAATCATGCTGAGGTAGAGGAAAAACGACTCAAAAAGCCTAACGCATTCAGATCAGGAGAAATGACTAATCTCCCCTGAGCTCCTCAAGAACTGGCATGTGAAGCACCAGCTTCAGTAGCAAATGGTTTTGCTACCCCAGCATATTGCATAAAAATTTTCCCTCTGATAGCATTGTAGCACATGTGATTTCAACTGAGCAACCCAGAACAGAAACCTGTGCACAAACTTGGGAGAAAAGTGGGTAATGGGTTAAAAACTGATCAAGGAAGATCAAAACAGGTCTCTGATGAGAAAGTGCTTCTAAATAAAGGAAAAAGAATCTAGTATGAAGCATGTCTTACTATGTCACACGGCAAACACTTAAAATGTGAAAGGAGATGATTAGAGCAGGAATGGGCCATTCTGGTATTCACCTTTCGCTGTTGCATGGTCCACAGACTGCACGCTGTGCAGAGGTTACTAACAGATCATCCACAGATGAATCCACTGTAGCTCTCCATCATCTTTCAGCAGTCCCGGTGAATAGGGGAAGTCCTGGATGACTGAAACCTTGCCAATGTGATGCCCATCCACAAGAAGGGCAGAAGGGAGGATCCAGGGAACTACAGGGCCTCTCAGCCTGACCTCAGTACCGGGGGAAGGTTATGGAACAGTTCATTTTGGGAGCAATCACATAGCAAGTGCAGGACAACAGGGGGATCACACCCATTCAACACGGGTTCATGAATGGCAAATCCAGTTTAACCAAGTTGACCTCCTTCCTTGATCAAGTGACCTGCCTAGCGGATGACGGAAGAGAGGTGGATGTTGTCTTGTAGTAATAGGAATACAGGCAATCACAACCTCAAATTATGGATGCTGTTATGTCCTAAGGATGGTATCACTGTGCCCTGTTGCCAAGAGTTCAGAACAGTTCATACAGCTACTTCCAAACTCCAAGAATGTTGCTATGATCTTAACTGATGGAAGTTTTATCGTGTTTGTCCTGATGTGACACAGCAGCCCTCCTGCAGATACACAAAGGGAACATTGCTAATGTGAATATCCTCATATGACCATTTATAGCTTTCTGACCTCCAGTATTCTCTCTTTGTTTCCTCTTGCTTTCCAAAGAGCTGCTTATCTAACATATCAAAAGCCACCCTGGGATGGCTGACTTTGGTCCAGCATCCAGGATCTGATTCCACTTTCAGCGAAAGTGAATGCCTTCAGTTTGAAAATGAAGCAACAAATCACAGCAAACTCAGGAAACAGTGGCACAGTGCACTTAAGATTTAAAAGGATGTTAACAGGCTGCTGTGTCCAAAAATCTTGAAATGGGAATCTATTCATAACACTCTTCCAGATTCTAAATATATCACAGCAAACACAAATTACCACTGTACCACCAATGTGGTTATTAAAGCTTTGGAATGTCATCTATTATACTGACTCCAGCATTATTCCAGCATGCTGTCCCCAAAACAGTAATTCTGTTACCCTACGAAGGAATTAGCCATCCTGAGCTCTCTGGCCTGTTGTGATAATATGTTGATATTAAAGAATTATAACCCTTGGATCCAGATCACAGCTCTTACAACCTAGTGAGATAAAAATTAGTGTTTTCCAGATGAAAAAAAAGGCAGGATCACCAGAAAGGAAAAGTTTATTTGGTTACCAGCAATTCTGGGCATTTCAAACAGTGGTGATTATGAAAGACAGGGGACCTTTTGGGTCCACACGGACTGTGGTCCAGCTGAGGATGAGGTAAATATTAAATGCATAGGTAGGAAACGCTGATCACCCTGACAGAAATCCCACTGATTTCATTGTGGCCAGGATTTCACTCTTCAGGTTCATTAATTGCTCCAGAAGTTATCTGCAACTGTGACTCTATATGCTTAATATCCAAAATGAGACTGTTTGCTAACAGACACTCAAAATTTAGAGATTTTTTTAAAGAAGGAGGAACTGTATAAAAAAAACCCAAACATTTGACAGTGTCCATAAAAATGGAATTACTGTTCTGTGTGAAATGTAAGTTGAGGTGATAGCCAGAAAAAATGACTTATAAAACTTTGCTTGCTATGGAAAACAAGTGTCAGCTCCTGCTGTACTGTTAATACATGAAAATAAAAGAAATCCTATAAGGTCTATGGGAGCTTATTGCAGATGAGTAATATTGAAGGCACCCTCATAAAATGCATAATGCAGTCAGTAATCCTTAGCAGACCTCAAGGGTTTTCTCCCTTTCTTTCTTTATTTTACTTTTCTACTTTCCCTCTTTTCTCAACATCTGTTTTAGGTCACCCTTGAATCCCACCTTCTCCTCAGGAAAGCAGCACAATAGTGTGTTCAGCAGAGCCCCCCAAAAACACTCTCACACACACATTCTCCAAATGACAAATAATCCCCATATATCTTCTGGGAACAATAAAAATCCTTGGATGTGCTCCCAGAGCCCTCAGGAAGTTCAAAAATCTTTAGAGGGGGGCCCTGGACTGAGGTTTTATCTCTAGAATTTTACATAACAAACTTGGTAAGCATTGTATAACAGTTAATACATATTCAATGGCCAAGAAAAAAACACCCCACATTAAAGAAACATTAAAAAAAGACATTAAGAATAACACTGGGGAAGGTCAAGTGAGTCAAAGGCCTGGTGTGTTGTGATCTCTTCACAGCGAGGGCTGGGATTCCTCTGTTTTATCACATTTGTGCTGCGCTCACCAGTATTTTGTATCTGCAGCTACCCCCAGCGACAGAGAGCCGTGCAGGGGTGAGCTGCTGAAGCTCAGACTGGACTAACAAAGCCAAATGGTTTTCATGTGTCCTCATCAATGGTAAAGTGTTCTTTGCTTCTCTTGTTTCCTGTATAATGTTAAGCTCCCTGCCACCACCTCCACAGTCTTGTCTGACATATTTGAACCTGCTTAGGGGACATTTTCCAACTGTTTTGCTTTTATTAATGGCAGTCTGAGTCTTGGCAGCTGGGTCACACCACATCAGAATATGATTGAGCTTCTAGTACTTCTTTTCAGAACAAAGTCTTTCTAAAATCCGTGTAGATGGTTCTAATATGAATGTTTTGATGTTATATAAAAATACCCATGAATGTAGGCATGAACTGCCACAAAAATGGACAAAAGAGGTGTTGTTAATGGAATCACAAATATTACAACAGTAATGCAACACTGGATTATTTATCTATGGGAAAATAAGTCAATTTGTTCAGTGTTGTTTTTCAGTTTGATACGCCTACTGATTGCAGAGATCATCTCAAGAGGAAAGGACAAATGGCATTTGAGAGATCCCACTGAAACTTGAAGATCTACATTTTAGGTGACACACTCTGGTCTTTTCATTTAGGTGCCTAAGTCTGCTGTGTGAAAATAGCTCTCAGAATACATGTCATTAGTGTGTGTGAGCACAGTTAGAAAGAGAAATTATTAAATATCACTGGATATAAGAGAAATAATAAGTAACATCCAGTTGCCCCATTCTCTCTTATATTTATGTGCATCCAGGCTTTTGTTTTACATTTTTCCTATATGCCACATGATGCAGTTTAAGGGTAGCAATAGGCCAAGAATAAAACTCTATGAACTCTGGCAGCAATATGCATTAGCCTCTTCAGTGAGTCCAGCCAAGCTCAAATCATATCTGGCAATAGTTGCTTCCAAAGTGTGACAGACACTGCTTTAGTTTCTAGTAAGTTCTTCTCCCCTAGTCATGGTCTTGTGTGATTCATCTTACAGTAAGTGAAGTGAATTACAGTGCAGATAATGACATTTTGATTTATCCTCTCTAAAGTGTGGCAGCTTTTTTCCCCCCATTCAATCATAACGATTTTTAATAACAATTACTATTAGTGATGGAGTGTGAAGGCAATTTGGGTACCAGCACTGGCTAGATGTCTACTTATTTTGCTCAGAAGAGGCTAATTTACCCTTCCAACAAGCAAGAATACTAAAAACAGGAAATGCTGAGGAATTCTATAAGCATGGAATTCGTCCCCATATAGAAGGTAAGCATGAGGCCTGGGAGCTATTTCGGTGGGGGTTTAAGCCATAGCAATTTAAGTAGGATTTAAGTTGTGTGTAGACCTGTGCTCACTTCCTGCACAAAAGAGCCTTTCAACCAAAGCCCTTATGAGGAAGATGTGAAAGGATTACAAGTGTTCTAGGCACATTTCCATCCCCGAGGCTCAGGATATGAATACACACAAAGCCTACAACAAGATAAACAAGGGTGCCAGCCCATGTGTTAGCTGTGCAGTCATAGTAGACACAGATTTTTTCTAAGGGAAAGCTTCTGCAAATGTGTATGTTTTTAAAGCAGCTACTGCATTCTCCAAGCATGCTGCCAAATGGAAACAGACCCTGTCCCCCACCACAGCCAGTCTTCTGAGATACAGGGTCAATCACTCTAGACTTGAGACCAAATTAACTGTCTCTTTGGTTTCCAAGCTGCAGCCTGTTTGTGCGGATCTTAGGCAGGGTGAGCATAAGTCTGTCTGTAGTCACATATACAGATAAATCTACACACAAAGATTCAGAGAACTATAGCATGAAGCTTTCAGTGAGATTCAGCAGACTTTGTTCCCTTAGGATTTAAAACTAGGAATCCTAAAACTTGAGGGCTCAGCATATCAGACTCTTGTGGCAGGTCACTGTTGGAGGAAGAGAAGATGATTGTGGCTGTGGTTGTCTTCTGCTTCCAAAACGGTCTGATGAACAAAGTTCTTCTATGGGATTGGTGATCTGGTTAATTCTTTAACTAATTTAGAGGTGAAGCTGGACTTAATGAATAAGCTGCTGGAAAGAGGCAGAAGGCCAATGTGTTTACCACCTTCTTCTGTTGGTGGGGTTTACTTGAAACTACTTGGAACACAGGAGACATTTGGGAGATTCCCCTGAAAGTGGTAGATCTAACCTAACAGATCATGTAATGTTCACTGCAACACTTTGGATAACAAGTCAGATGTTTAAGTACTTAAGTCAAATTTGTGAAATTAGCTCTTGGAACACATGTAAAAGGGTGAGAGCTCTTATGTGTGTGAGCACAGGTAGAAAAGAAAATTTGCCAAAGTCTCAGAACAAAATATGATTGCTTGGAAAAGGTCTTTCAATTAATGTAACTAGTTTTACAGAGAATTATGGCTGACAAATGGTGAGCTTCGGAAAGGTTTAGGTACCTAAAGGTGTCACTAAATGCCTATGAGGATTTTTACAGATGATTAGGCAGATTATCCTTGGTTTTTTAATTTTAATTCATTTTAATTAGAGTTAAGAATAGGCATGTGAACAATAGCAATTGTTTTAATAATGATCATACTTAGCTGACTAAAGTGAAAATCATTAGATTTTAACATAAAATAGTAATTATACCTTACAAATGTTAGTGACATTTCTGGCTGATCTCAACTTTTACGTAGTTTTAAAAATTTTTCTAAAAGCACACGAGGTGACTTCTGGGGTATTTTTGCCAACTAGAAAACAAGGCTCAGCAGTCTCATTTCTTAAACTTATTTAACACAGTTACTCAAGCAGAAACTTATCATGCATGAATGTGAAGCAGAGTCATTTGACTTTGGTGCATACCTCTGAATACAGAGATAAACTGTACTGAGTCATGTATGGTATGTTTTCCTAAGCATTATAGCTGTGCTCAAAAGATCAGATTTCTGTCTCAGTTTCAAAGCTTCATTTTGGTGAATAGGACGTAGATTGTATTTTTAATTTTTTAGCAAATTAAAATCAGTTCAGATGTGCTTGCCTCAGCATATTGTGTAACTACTTTTTATTGCTACCTTTTTTTTTTTTTTAAAGATGCAGATATATTTATTAAAGAAAATGGCTTGAACCCCAGCACCAAGCAGGAAGACAAGAATGATGGTCTCTTGTTTAAGGTGCTAGACTGCACTTATTGAAATCTACACTAAATTATTCACTTCTTTATGAACCACGTGTCATCTTTTAACCTCATAGAGCCTCAGTTCCCCATTGGCAAAAGACATAATATTTCCATACTTTAATGGACCCCAAGAGGACTCTTTAAATGGCTGCTTCTTTGAAATGCTAAAGATTTTAAGTACTGTAAATGAATCAGCCTTATTTATGGCTGTGCCATAAAGCTACTTTATATATCACTATATGAGAGGAAGCCAGAGTTCAGCCAAGTCAGCCAAGGAGGGGATTTTTGTATGGTAAGAAAGTTAAGCTGTGGTGGCCACAAAGGTCTAGTAAGAAAGCAGGGGATGAGAGGAATCTGGGTTTCTACTTTTCCACTGATTTCAGGTTGGAGTTTGTTGGATTTCTTTATTTAATATTTAAATGTTTCCTGAAATTTTGCTTATGTGTTTTTTGCTTTGGAACCAGTACATTACTAACAGCTAAATAGTATATCTTGACTTATGGGTTTCAAGAGCCTTAGTCATCATAGAAAACTGATTCTGCAAAGAGAAATATGTAGCTAGACCGTAATGCCCATGAAAAACCCTACCAAGTTCAGAGTGTCTCCTCAAAGAAAGACCACTATACTAAGCTGCTAAGTTTGGGCAGCATCAGCATGCTGGTGAAAGGTGAAACCACATAGACCCATGTGTTTAGGGTGGTTTCAATACAGACATGATATATTCCCAAAAGAACCCCTGGAAGCAACATGGAATGATTCCCATGAGCTTGTACGATCATTAACATTTACTCTTGTACTTGAAACAAAATCCATTCACTTCATGTTCATTATGAACAAGAAAACAAACCCCAACCTTCATGTTTCACCTGAAGAGTGCTTTGGTGTGCCTCTTAGTAATGCCAGGGCTTCCTGGGAAAGCAAAGCAGGACAAGAACTGGCTGCATCAGTGCTGATGTGCTGCAAGTACACACAGTGCCACTGGGGTAATTTTTCTACACAGCTTTCCCCGCTGCCATTTCCTCTGCACTTTGCTAGCACAGCATGAATCACACTGTTAGAAAGACAGTTTATTGCAGACTTGCAAACATTTATTGGGCAACTTCGAGCTTGGTGTCAAGTTATGATCATATCATGTTCCAAGGAAGGTCTTGGAGACTGTTAGTGTTTCAAGGAAGGTCCCACTGAGAATTCCCATTTTACAGGAGTGAAAGGGAACACTGTTTAAGCAGATGGAGGTAGAAGATATAAAGCCCCTCTTCTGTGCTGACCCAGCAAAATATTCCATTAGCTCAAATGGCAGAGCAATTGCCTTCAAAGACCCAAAGACGAAGTTTTAGATCTCCCTGCAGATTTATTCTGAGCATATCATATTGTACTGGGTATGTAATTCATATTCTTTAATTAGACAGCTCTTTGATGGCTTGTAGCTGAGTGTATTTTAGTAACTGGATGTTTTAGTGGAAAGAATATTAAAATCATTTTACATGCAATGGGATCAAATTTTGTGGCAAAAAGAGCTACAGAACTATGCTTTTGCTAAAAGAAAAAGCACCTACTGGTGAGAACTTATTTGATTGCAGAACATCAGTACTCTCACAGAGAAAGAAGTGGGAAGAAAGCATTAAAAGATCTTAATGTAATAGAGGAAAGTTTAGCAAGAATCGCTGCTGGAAATGCAATGCTGGATAAATTCAAATTAAGAACCAGACACACTGTTTTGATAACAAAGCAGATTAAAAAACAGAACAAAAGGGACAGACTGCTTTCTCCGTTTTTCAATGTTTTTGTAGGAACACTGAGTGCTCTCTGGAAGGTTTGTTGCAGTTAGATGCAAAGTCCTTGTTCAGTTAAGATGCAGGTCAGCGAAATGCTAGGAAGAGTGATATGCAAACTAGACCAAATGGTCTAATCGCTGCTTTCACTCCTAACATCTATGAATACATTTGACCCTGTATGGTTTGTGTCTGAAATTCTAGAATTAAAAATCATGTATTTCATTGGCTAATTTGGTGTCACTCATTCAGGTACAGAGGGACTCTCTTCTTAAGGGACATGGAACAGGAATTTTTGGGAAGAGTTCTTTTTCCGTCTGCCTTATTAGCATTGCCATTGATGGGGTCATCAAAGCACACTAGCCAGAGCCATAAAAATAAAGAAGCCTCCAGTAGCACTTGTATTTTAGACTTCTCTCATCCTGGAACTTGATCTTATATTTTTGAACTAGCAGGTTTTTTTGTTAGAAATGTTGAACAATGTGGAAAGTTACCTTTTCCTTTTCCATCCCCTCTAATGTTGTCTTGGTTATGTTCTTCCCGATTCCCTTCAGATTATTTTCATTACACACATTGCACACAACACGTCCAGTGACTTTAATAAGAAGTTTGCAAGAGATCTTCCATTTGGAGATCTCAGCAGGGTCGTGTTAGTATGCCATGTGGAGAGCTATGGAGAAAATGTCATTTGAAGCCAATCAGCATTTTAAAGGCCTGTGGTTTGTTATCTGGTGTTCTTTGCTCTAGCCTTCAGACTGAAGCGTAGCTAAGCAAACCAAGTAAATTGGCCCCTGTTTGAATGATTTTTATGGCAGCAATATCATTATTTAAAGGACTGTCATTTCAGATTTTCCTAACACTGTTGGAAATAACAGAAAAAGGTTAAGCTCAAATGCACAAAACAAATCCAGGGTTTTGTCATTTCCATTTCAAAGCAATTAACCTATTTTCCAGTCTTTCCATAAATAATGGAGGTAAAGGTTGAAATGATTCAGAAAGTATTTGGATGGGAGATGTGATGGCCTCTGTATACTGAACCCTGTCCCTGAACTTGGTTTATTTGATAAACTTGCCAGTTCTGAATTGCAAAGTTGAGAATAAGTGATGAAAAACGTTGTGCAAGTACTTTTTCACATCACTGCACAGAATCAAAATGTGCCTTTTTTTTCCAGGCAGAGCGCTAAAAAACATAACTGCTGTATCAGTAGGAGATGCAAATGCATTGACAGAGACACTAAGGGATGCAGCCAGTGTCCCTCTGAAACAACAGTGAAATCACAACTATGAGGCTGGTGGGCACTTCATTCCTGAGTTGAACTCTCATTGTTTGGTGGAGAGAATAACCTGAGTTTCCATTTATTTCATAACACCCTCTTAGGCTGTCACTGAGAAACCTGTTTATCACTTAGTTATGGATTCTAACTCCAGCAGCCATGAAGCTGAAGTGAGGAAGAGCTGGAAAAAACAATTGCTGTGTTCACAGAGACTGGTCAGCAGGCCACCAAAATGCTAAGAAAGGTGCACAGAGGGGAAAACTGTCCTGAGAAGGCTTTGAACCATGTACAACATCTTCAGGGCAACTAACGATCAGTCTGGCACATCTGACAAAAATAACTAATTAGTTAAAAAGCATTTAGTATGCTTCCTCTGACAGACAATGTCAGCCCTCAGCGGACTGCCTAGTGCAATGCAACAGAAAAAGAGTAGCAATCATCTAGCTTCTTTGGCTCAGGTTGCTGGCTTGTTGTTCTGACTGGACAACACAGTGTCCATTTTGGCTATTGGCAAACTGATGTGTCCTCTATTTGCCACAGAGCTGTGAATATAAGAACCAAAAGGACAAATCCTTGATAGGGTTGAATGGGGCAAAGGGTGTGTCTGGGCCTGGAAAAAGCTGTTGGTAAAGGCAGATTCTAGGCTACCCAGTGACATTTACAGGTTGAATAGTGATGGGGACGGAAGAGAGTCTGTGTGTTTGTCCCTACATGCAGTGGTTGTAGCAGTATGTCCAGCACGAATGGCAGTGTGGCCAGATAAACTTATAAACCTCCAGGGAGTTTAGAAATTTTTTCCTGAAATCTGCTATCTGGATTTTCTTCCTTAACACATTAGTCTTCAACTCACTCTTATTTTAGTACAGAAATAAAAAGACAGAGGCAAGCTGAGTGGGTGGATACAGGATGATATATGTAAAAGGGACAGTTCTTGTAGAGTATCACCATCCTCCATCCTTCATCTCTCTTGAGCAAGAGTTGAAGGCCAGTTTATCATATCCAAAAGAAACAGTAACAGCAGAAATCATGGTGTGGGGATATATACAGATGGACCAGCACCATCCAACATTCACACGTGACTCATTATTAGACCTATTTCTTCTGTTTTCCTAACTTCTTCCACTCAATCTGTGCTTTTATGTAAGCAGCAGCTCATGGGAGCAGGCTTGCATGCTTATAGTTGCATGGGGGTCTTGCTTCTTGACCCTCCTGCAGCAGCAGAGGCTGCAAGGGATGCGGAAGATGTTGTTCGTCCCTGGCATTTCACAAAAGCATGGCTGCAGCATCTAAGTGGAGAGCTCCCATGACATAGGAGTTGAGTTAGTGAGGGAATGTGGTCTCCCAGGTGCTGTCAAGTATGTTTTTGCAAAACAACAGAGATAAAGCCTTTATGGCTTAAAGTGAGTGCTGTACAGGAAATTAAATACATGTGATAGAGACAAGCGGAGCTAAGAGACCTCATAAACACAGATGGAGCCATCTGTATCTCTAGTTCAGAGAACACCTGTTAACAGCTTACATGCCACATGCAATCTGCTTTTGGAAGAGTCCTCAGCAGACCTGATTCCCAATCCACCTCATTCATCACCAAGATTCACCTTTTTCCCCTAGAGAGGATCACAGCAAGAAGAGGGATAGCAGATGTCAACCCAGCTGGTCCACTTCAAGGAGAGTGCTGCCTGCAGGGCTCACCTCCAGTAGGAAGTCCCACAGCATTGTGGAATCTTAAGGAAGTGTCAACCCCATTCCCAGCATGTCTAAAACTCTATAGTAAAGGAATCCCCATGAATACTTGTGAGAATAGCCTGGAAACACTCACTGCAGACCACAGTTGTTATTCTGGACTTGAGCAGAGAGAGCTGCTGAGGCTGCTGGGTCATTGCCAGGACCTCTGAATTTGACTCGGAATTTAATTGGCCACAAAACAGCCCGCAGGTGGGTTTGTATCTGTTTTGCTAACACTTCAAAATGCAGCGTAACCTGCAGGCTCAGGGAGAAACGGCAACGGGGGTCACACAGGCTTCAATCTGCTTTCTTGTTTCTCTATCTGAAAAATTATCATGACAGAAAGGATAGACAATTGAGTTTCTCTCCCCAGTGGAGAAATAACCTGATAGTCATTAACTTGACTCTCACAGTGCCCTGAACTTTCTAAACCAGAAAGCTTTAGAAAAGCTTACAGATAATAGAAATCAAAGAGAGCTGAGCAGTTTAAGGCATTTACTAACAAATTAGGTGCCAGCAGACAGGAGAAAAGCTGGAGCTTTTCACATTCAGAAAGGATCCTGTTCTAAGAGGCAAGGATGACACAAAGAGAGGTCATGAAAACAAAAAACCCCAAAATGTTTTTGGCAACATTACAGATGTATAACAGGCCTGTCCTGTGTTATCACAACGCTCTTTTCCAGCTTTATTGAGTAGCTGCACTAGAATTCATGTCAGTTACCAGGCCCTCTTGAACAACAGCAGTTGGTGTCAGAAGTCCGCAGTGCTGGTAGAAATGGAAGTGCTTGCTAGTGACTGACTTTATATATTTTCTTCCATGGAAGGAATTCAGACGCAAAAGCACCTAGTAAGTTTTTCTGCATCACACCATGTGGAGTAAGAGCTGCCACCTCAGACTTGTGCTATAGCTGTGGTGCAGGCTTTTCTCCGAAGAGTCAGAATCAGGGTTGAAACCTACTCAGGTGTCTGTGGACTTTTTTGGAGGGCTCCATCTCATTTGGTCCTTACTACAACCAAGGGAACATTTCATCTCTGCATGGAGAAGGTTTTTCACTGAAAGAGTGAACTGATTTTGGAATGGGCTGCCCACAGAGGTGGTCGAGTCGCCATCTCTGGAGTTGTTCAAGGTTAGGCTGGATGAAGTGCTGAGTGACATGATCTAGATGTTAGATGTTAGGTTTACTTGGTTGGTTTTAGGTTGGACTGGATGATCTTTAAGGTCTTTTCCAGCCTCGTCATTACTGTGATACTGTAATACCGTGACCCTTTCAATGAAGAAGTTTTCCTAATGTCTAACCTAAACTTACCCTGGTGCAGCTTGAGGCCATTTTACTTATGAGAAGAAACCAACCCTCACTTGTCTGCAACCTCCTTTCAGACAGTTGTAGACGGAATAGGGTCTCCTCAGCCTCCTCCTCTTCAGATTAACCAGCCCCAGATCCCTCAGCTGTTTCTTATAAGGTTCATTCTCCAAGTGCTGCCCTTCTTCAGACTCACTCAACACCTCAATGTCCTTCTTGTATAGAGGTGCCTGGAACCGAATCCAGTATGTGTGGCGTGGCCTCACCAGTGTTGAGTGCGTGTCTACTCCCATATCATCAGCTCAGAGCTCTGCTGCCTGGCGATGGAGTAATACCTTCTGGAAAGTTTTTGTTATCACTTTTTAATGCAGAACATGAAAAGGACATGGTGGTCTGTCACACATGACTTACATGCTTATATGAAGCTTTGCCAGTGCATAATTCAAGTCAAGTGCATAATTACAGCCCTCTGGTAATAACGAATGGTGTGTAAACATATGCTACAAATCCAAATAACACGTATGAACTATTTGCCCTCTTGAACCAATTTATACCACCGTATTTTTAACTGATGTAGAATATTTTGTAACAAGTAACTGTACAATAAAATGTCAAGCTGGAGTTTTCCTAAGCCTGGGAATAAAAACAAATATTACAATTATTACCCAACAAAAAAGCCTGAATATTATTCCATAAGGGCTTGTTCTATTTTGAAGCAAACAGTGTTACTAACAAAGAATTCCTTGTGGGCTTCCAGCAAAGATATTTGATTAGTATGCCTACGTGCTTTTTAAATGTTCATCAAGAACAACAGCTGGTAGTGACCAAACTCCTCAAGCATCTGGTCTTGTCCTTTCACAATATTCTGGAACCCCCAATAATAATGACAAATTTATCAAGAAGCAATATGTGTGTAAAGGAGAGATTTTTTTTTCTACGACGTTGTGACAGGCAGAGTGATGAATTTATTTCACAAAGTACCTGGTTTTAATAAAATTAATCAGCAGTAAGGTGTTACTCACCAAACAAGCAACTCTTGTGAGAATTTGACTGTCTTTTGCACCACAGGAAAGGATGTCACTGCATGTCTCACCAGCAAAGCAAATGCATTAGCAGTACTATCTATGAGATCTGAGAAGGAACCATCAATTATTTTTGTATTACTCTCTGTTCTTCATATCCAACTGTAATCATCCTACATGGGACCAGATAGCACTCTTTCCCTCAGTTAAACCTCTAAATACCACTCCTGGTATCTACAAGTTTTACTTAGTGTGATGAACCAACATAGTTTGGAAAAAGTATCTTTTGATGACTTTTGAAAACATACAGCTATGAAAGGTCTCAATGTATTGAGGGCAAACACCTTGTTTCCCTTTCAACTTTAGTAAACAAAAAGGTATGCTCAGATGGTTTGTATTCTGCCTCAGTATTTTATACATGAAAAATCAAGCACCCCCAAATTTGGATTCTATCCAAAGTCAATGGAATGCTTTATTTCTTTCCACGATGTTTGGACAGTTCTTATGTGAACACTAATGAAAATTGAAGAGGTACTGCATATCTAAGGGTACTCACTTTCACATGGAAAGGAAAATCTTATTGTTACTGATAAATAATGATATTAATAACAGCAACAATAAAGAGCCGTGATTTCAACAGAAACACGTATACATGCACATAGACTGTATACATGAGGTCAAGAAGCACATTTTTTATTAATCCTATCTTAGTAAATACAACTCATATAAGAACTAAAATACTGCTTTCCATTAGGAGAGGGAACCAAATTTTATTAGTCAGTTGTGTGACAGTTATGGTTTGAACATTAATGGAGCACCAACAAGAAAGCTGAGTTGCCAGCAGGCAGCACCTTATGGTTACATGTGAGGTACAACAGGAACACAAACACACGTCTAGAAGAGCTCTGATACTCATGTTGGCAGCTGGAACTTTTCATGGGTACAATACAGAAATGTAACTTACAGCAATGCTCATTAAAAAAAAAAAAAGCTTGCAAATATGGTTTTGGGTTCAGATTTTCAGAAAACACTTAAAGGCTTCTGATTATTTTTCCTTCCTACTTTCCCAGTTACATTCATGGCCTGGAATGTACATCTGCAATAAACAATGATTTAATTTTCAAATTTATCTTTAAACGTAAGTGATGCCTTTTTCATTTTATGGTTTCTCCAAGGTCTAAAGGTCTTTGATATTGATGTTTCAAGCACATACCTAAGATTTTAAATAAAACGTATATCAAGATGACCAGTCATCGACCATCCTGAAAAATTCAGGGTGTTACATGCATAATAGATGATTTCTGTTAAATGCTATAAATATATCTTCTTCATATCAAGTGCTACAGTGAGCTACTGCCTCTATAGATCTGTTTGCCATGTGGGTTGCAGACATCTGTTGAGTATCAGGGAATGCAATCAAACAATTTGCCAAGAACTCCATCAAAAATGTGCCTTGTACATTTTTCTTAGTTGAGAACAGCATTCACAGTAGATAGACCTAACAAAGGGTAACATACTGAACTGGAAGCAAAATGTTTAAAGTGATGCAAGTCTCACTCTTAACCCTAGGAATACTTCAAAATGTTCTTCAGTGCCAAGGTGTGCTGCATACTGGATTCAAACATGACCAAGCAAAGCTCCTTGAGCCACCCCCTGCCACTGGGCACAGGAACTGGCTGGGGATGGGCTCTGTCCTTTCCTCTACTTTTTGCCCTGAGATATCTAGAAAGACAATATTCTCAGCTTGGATGACCATATTTCCAGGGGGAAATGAGAACAGCTGGATGTTTCTGCTTTCCTCCCTGATTGCAAATCAAGGGAAAAATCCATCTGCATCCACCCAACTTGCTTCTGCATAGGGTCTCATTCTAGCCAAGTAGCTAACTGCACAACAGCCTATGGAAACAGGATCTATCTATCTATCTATCTATCTATCTATCTATCTATCTAACTATCTAAATGAGGGAAGAACTAGCTTTTTTGTTGTCTCGTGGTGCTTGGTATTACTTTTAGTATCCCAACCCTCTGCATCAATCTCCTCTTTTTCTACAATTATAAATAAAAAAGTGAAAATTACCTACAAACCCCGAAGTTTTGAGGTTTTTATGCCTCACAAATTGCACAACAATATTTTTCATGCTGCATAAGGTCATGGTATAAAAACTATGTAAGTGACTTAATGGAAGAGTTCTGGCATCCTAAGTAAACTACTCTATGCCAGACAACAGAAGTATACTCATGTCAGCACAGGCTTTACAATAAATTACCCCAGTACAACGGCACCACCCACTGGGATGGTTACAGTTCAGAGTTTGCTCATTCTCTACAATATAGCTGTTCACTCTGTGATTTACAGTATGGCATCCAACATTTTTGTCCAAGAGTGAGTACTCTTTGTGTGATCACTTACAATTACAGCAGAGAGGAAAAGAAAGCTTCAGGCACTCAATTTTTCATGACAATTGAAAACCCCACCGAATAACACTGTGATTTAAAACATCCACACTGGGGTTGAGATCCTACCACTGGCTCTGCAAGGGTAGTAGGACAAAAATAGTATAAATGCAGGCAATAAAAGTACAGGTAGGTAAAACTATGATGGGAGAAGCAAACCCCAGCCAGCACTTCTCAACCGGAAGATATTCCAAACCGTGGATATTCTTCCTGAAGGAAAACATCTAAAAGCACTAGCAACTTCCAGAAATCAGGGTCAAGATTGTAATTTGAACTAAAAGAAAGGTCAAATCAGAAGGCCAGCTCTACATCCAAACATCATCAGAGCTAAAGGGGAGTTCAGTTCCAATGATTTTGGGACAGTATCTGCTGTAGATCACTGAATATTGCCTGCGTAAGCCACATGAAATGATCTTTCACAGTTACTATAACGATAATATGAATAATAACGAGTATGTGTAACTGGTAGTTGCCCAGCTGGAAAACATAAAGTTTCCTTATATATCTGCCAATTGGACTTTTAATGACAAAACCATGGATGTTTGGACTATTTGAAAAAGGACAAATGGAATAAAAACATACTATCTCTGTGAGAAACTATTTGATTTGTAAACTGCAGCGTTGTAAACCAAATGTCATGTGTGCAGAGAAAAAATACAACGGTTGTTGAACACATATGGAGGAGTGTTCTCTTGATTTAGGACTTATTGCAATAAAACTTATTATGAAAAATGCAAAGGCAAAATACCTCTGCTTTTGACTATTTCTTAATGTTCTTCCAAAGGAAATTTCTTCTCTGGGGGAGGAGCAATTTAGTAATTTCTGACCTCAGCTGATACAACAGCACTCTGAAACAATAAGGCCCAGGGGTGTTGAAGGCAGCTGCCTGAATTCCTCAAAAAATTATATTTACAAAGTCTATTTTGAGTTCCTTGCATTTCTGTAATGGAATCCAGCTGCTCTGACCTTTCAAAGTTACCTCGTTCAATGTGAACAGCAGCACAGATAAGTGTAACGTTAAATTGCAGTTAAAATCCAACTGCTCAGCATTTTGGACAAGGGGCCAACATGAGAGACAGTGAAATAAGAAAAATTATGTATCTGGTCTGAGAAATAAAGACTTTGGTGATCCAAAATAATGGCTTGATGAGACCCCTGCCATGAAAAAAACTTACCCTCAATGAAAAAGCAACATGAAAGAGTACACTCTTACAAAAAACTCCTGGAAACCAAACCTGAAAGAGAAGCTACCTCCTCTCATCTCAATCCTGAAATAATAGTTTTACCTTCTTTCTTTCTAGAGCAGAGTTCTGAACAAGAGTTAAGAAAAGCTTTTTAGAACACTTCAAATTACAGTTCTGGTAAAAACTTTGTAGAACAAAATGTCACCAGAAAGGACCAGAATGGGGTCTGGCAAAAAGTGTGGTCCCTTTGCGCCTACACTGAACAAATCAAAGAGTGGGTAGTGTGCTATGAAGCAAATGAAGCTCCCTAGGTACCCTGTTCCAATGCCTGATGACCCTTTCAGTGTCTATCCTAAATTTACTCTGGTGCAACTTGAGGCCATTTCTTCCTGTCCTATTACCTGTTACTTGTGACAAGAGACCAACCCCTACCCTCTTCAGCCTCCTTTGAGGTAGCTGCAGACATCAATAAGGTCTCTTGTCAGCCTCCTACTCTCACAGAGTGCCTGCCATCTCATGCCAAGAGAGAAACGGGCACTTCAGAGAGAAGTTCTGGTAACCAATGACAGATAAGAAAAGTTTTCACACAAAGATGCCTAGATCAACAAAAAGCAATCTCATGCTCATTTTCCGGCAATGGATGTCCTAGTTTGTAAGAGGTTTAACTTGCTCTCACCTAAGCTAATAATCCAATAAACTAATCTTTGCCACAACAAGAATCATGACACTGGTTATCAAATAAATGAGCCAAAGCCACAGAGTCATTTCATTTGTGTACTGTGGAGTCCATGAATCCACGACTTCAGGATGTTAGCTTCCCCACAAGCATCAGAGCAGTGCCTGAAATGCACTCAGGGATAACAAGAAGCGAAAAGAGAAGGGGTGATTGGAAAGAAAGGCTTATGAATGAAGGGTACAAAGAAACAACCTTTATTTTCCAACCTAAAAGAACTTTAACACAGCATGAAAAATGTGAGGGGATGAACCAGGGAATCAGGAATAGGCGTCCTGTAATATGATTGGCAAAAATTAATTTCAGTCTGGGACCAATTTCCAAACATGCAGAACACTTAGTTCAAATGCATAAAAGCTGTTGGTGCACAAAACCTTTGGAAATAATCTCTTCTATGTTTGTTTTTTGTATTTGAGGAGGCCAGCTGGATCCAATTGCTAGGACAGTAGTATTATGCTCCCTCCCCCCAATTTTCCCCTTTTACATCATTATGCTGGCAGAAAGGTTATTGGCATCACCACCCAGAGCCAAAGGTCAGCACGAAAAAAGAACGTGTGAATACTTTTATGAAGAAAATCCAAACTGAAAGTTAATATTCTTGCTTTACAAAACTATCAAAACTATTTTTTGTTCAAAGTTAGATTGATGTGGAATCAGATTCCAGATTCTGGAACATGCATGATGTAGAAAGGTCAGGCAGAATGAATATTCAAGATTCAGAGGCAAATTCAGAGGCATAAACTTCCCACACATTCCATCCAAGACAGAATTTTTCCTTTCATATTCTGCTGGTGGGATATTATACGCTGGTTGTCAGTACTAGGCTCCAAAGCGCAAGGTTATTTTTTAAATTATGCAGTTCATGGTTCCAAAACCGAATTTCCCCATCGAGCCACTTAAAAGTAAGTGGCTGGGTTTTTAATTTGACTCTTGCATTATGACCCACAGCGGGATGCCCTTCGGCTTGGAATGGACGTGTCCATGGCTTGGTGTCAGACGAGTCTCAGCGGAGACCCTTAACTCTGTCTTCTGCTTGCTTTGAAAATCTGCCAAAGCAAGGTGATATTAAGGGCCAGCTCCGCTCTGGAAAAAAATCTGTAGTGAGTGGCACAGCGTTTATTGTGTCAGTGTTTCCATTCAACATTTGAAGAGCTGACATGCTAATATGTTTTTTCTAAGGGGTAGTTTAGCAAACACAGGCTAGGTTAGAAAAAAAAAAGGAAAGCTTAATTTTCTTATGCCTAAAATCAACAGACAGAGGCTGCAGAACACACTGTTCACTCTTTACACCAGTGCACCCATACTGGCTCCACCTATACGGGTGTAACTGCCTTTGATAGATGAGGGAAGTAATGCTCAGAATTTACATTGTGAGAAAATCCAGCTGTGACGAGACTCCTCTTACCAGCAGCCTAAACTAGGTAAGTCATATAAAGACCTCCTTCTTTTAATAAACAGTGGACCAGTTAACCTGGAAGAAGAGTCCTGTAGGAAAGTGTAGGTGAGGAAAGACCATCAACACTGATGTGTGTGCTCAAGGATACTGCAGCAGGGCATTGGTGATGTTCTGGTGGTTGCATTCACGTTTAGCTTGTTTCGAAGACAGCCTGTGTTCTTAAATATGCTTGGTTGTCTCTTTCTCAGTGCATAGAAGGTATCTTCTCCTGAGTATGTCTGCCAGATAGTGTGGCTTCACCAGGTTCCTGCTTAGGGGTGCTGAGATGGTGTGTTAAAGCCCTACAGCTGTGTTCAGTCTTTCTTGCTGCCAGCTGGGACCTTACAAGAGCATGACGTGATCAAATTTTCTAGTTCCATTTTTAAGCTAGTCTAGTATCTAGGGTGAACTCAGTGGATAGACTTTGCTACCTCTATTTGCTTGGAAACAGCAGTTTCAACAGCAGCCCGCTTTTTCAAGAAATCTGGAGCAAGTTTGAGAATTACAGAAGCCAGACTGATTCTCAGCTGAGAAAAGCAGTTAAGAGGCTAGTGATGCCAAGACTCAGCATAGGAAGAGGAATTCCACAAGTGACATGAATTATTTCCTTTGGCAAATAGCTTTGGCAAAGGTGAAGGAGGTAGAGGAATGACCAGCCCCAGTAGGAAACCTCTGTACCTGATGTGCACTTTGCAGGTCAGCTGTTTCCCTGAGATGCACCATTTGCTACTTGGAAAGAGAAGGCAGTGGGGGAGGAGGGAAAGAGAATGACCAAAATGGCACAGCTGCAATGAGTACCTGCCAATTTCTATATGATCTACTGTCCACCCCCAGCAAAAGATGTGTGAAGGAGAAGCAACATCTGTGCTTCACTCATTCTTATATTGCCCACTGGGACACAAAACTACTTGGTCTAAAGCAGTTGTTTCTTCTCTTGGGTGTAAGATCAGCATACACACAAACTGTAATTGGCATCCAGGTGAAACCCTCTTGGTTTTGGCTCACTATGGAGATGAAATTCACAAGACTTCCATCTTCATCCAAATAATACCTCTCTACCACTAACTTGGGTTTGCTCAGATGGACCTAACTGTAAGGTTTTTGTGAAGAAGTAGCCAGTGAGGCTTTGCCAAACCCAAACATACCTTCCTCTTTGGATAATCTTACAGTTCATAACTGGAAAGTCGTGAACATCGCATCACACATTTCATGAATAAAGGGTGTTTATCCACAGAGCATGCTGTGAATCAACAGAATCACCCGGGCATTTTCATCAGCTATAACAGATCTGTGATAGAGATATTGTTTCTTTTTCTCTTACAATAAAGGCGTTGCTTCCAAACAATAGACCTCATTTTGCATCTTAAGTGTTTGCTTTGTTTTTAACTCCATGCTATGACTCTTCAGCCACTTTGGATACCACATATATATATATATGTATGTGTGTGTGTATTTATACATATATAATATATACAAATATATAAACTTGGTGCATAATTGTTGCTTTTTCTGAACTATTAAGGTAAAGGAAGCCATTAACATCAAACTACACCTTTCACTAGTGACCTCCAGATCCATTTTTCCGATTACAAGAAAGCTTTTGAAGGTATAAGGGGGTGTAAGAGGAGGCTGCTATATGAAACTTACTTTTTAATTCATTTTAATTCACAAGTAACTTGCTTGTTCTTAAATCCCAGTGTTATTTTATTTTCTGAATAAGGCTATAAGACATTCAGTAATGGTTAAAACATCAGCAATAATTAGGATAGGAAACTGTATTGTTCTGTGGAAAGAGTGAGCCTTATGAAGGAACTGGTTTTGAAAGCCTATGTTACTTAAATGCTGAGGTTAGGATGGTGTTATGGAATAAATTTGCAACCAACATCACAAAGCTCAGCATGACTAACAATTAGCCAAAAAAGCATAACTAGTAGTTCATCAAGACTCTTCTGTTTAGAGCAAATGCAAGTGCCAGGTTTATTTTTACTTGCTGAAGCATGATGTAAGGTTTCTTCCACCAAAAAATCCCCTATTAGTAAATTTATCTGGATTATATAATATTGTCTGCAGGGCTTTTTCTTCTCTTGATGACTTGTACCTAGGGAATTCTCTTTATAAACAAAATTCTAATCGTGTGACTCCAATGGCCATTGTGCTCAGGAGTAACCCTTCTCTGGCACAGTCCTGCCTGCAGGCAGCTTCCATCCACTTCTACTGCTGGTGCATGCTGACAGCACTGCTTACCCAGGTCTGTTGACTCATCGGACTGGATATAATTATAAGTACCTTTGTTTGAAATCTGTTGCCCCTTGTCCTGTCACTAGATGACCTTGGGAAGAGTCTGGCTCCATTCTTTTGACACCCACCCCTAAGTCTTTAAAATGTGATTAACAGCACCACTATACTGCATTCTTTACACAGGCTGGGAAAAGGATCTCTAAAGTAATCTGTAAAGAGCATTTTCCCCTCAGACTTCAGATGTTGATGTTTAGAGAATGCAGAGATCACTGTCATAGTATTTTGTGTCATGTGTATATCAGGAAGACAGTTCTACAGATCAGATTGTTAACTGCATTGTGCTAGAGTTAGGGAATCGTATCACCATGATGCTGAGTACTAAAGAGACTTACAAGACAGAAGCATGGTTACCTTTGTTTCAGAGAGTTTAAATCTTTAAAATATTATGCTCTTCACAAACAAAAAGAATTTAGTTGATTTTCTATAAATGAAAGGAAAAAATCTGTGGCTTTGTTCAGATAAGTTCAATGCTTTTCTGGGTCCCTTTCAGTTTCAACAGGCCGGTGATGAGTTGCTGCAGCTCCTGAAGGGTTACTATGTACCACCTTTTGTCCAAAGGCTGGGACAGAAAATGTCACTAGTACCAAATGCAGGAGCCTGGAAAGTACTGCTATAGGCTATTGCAATGATTAGGAATACACATTTCCTCATGTTACTCTTATAGCTGCAAAACGTTTGATTTAGAAAACAGTTATCAATCAATTAGATGAGGATGACTGTGATAACTGCATGGAACCTGCTACGCAAGGCAGACCTGTCTTCTCTCTGCATATGTCTGCAAAACATCTCACTGCAAAAGCCTGAGTAAGTATCCTCAAAATAGAAGGCTGCCTTTGGACTCAGCTCTAGGTAGGACTAGCAGAGCCAAGATTGTGGTTTTGCCACATGTCCTGGCAAATAGACAGCAAAATTGGGCCACCTTAGGGCTGGTGGCCAATTTGTTTCTCCAGATTTCCTTCCTCCTCAAGAAGGTTAATAAACTATGTCTCATCCATGCCCCAAACCTGGCTAGCTGCATGATGGTTTGGGAGGTGAACCAGAAGCCTTTGCTTTCCCTTACCAGAGGAGTTTCTCCTTTTGGCTGCTCTGCAGGATGCAGGTGCCCTCAAAGCCAAATGCAGCACAGATAAATAGCAAGGAGGATGATCTAGTCTTCCCGCAAGGATTAGCACTTTGAGAGATGAGACATGCAAGCACAGTTTCCTTTCTGTCTACTGCTGCTTTGGTCCACTCAAAAACCTGGCAACACAAACCTGAGAACTGCTGAGTCAGCTCCTACAGTCTGCACAGCTCACACAGAGCAGGGGAAGGTCAAAGGAAGCCACCATACCATGCAGTCCCATGGCTTCTTGCACCTACAACCAGCCAGTGTGGGCTAAGAGCTCTTTAAAGGAGGCACAGTAAGCACCAGGTATGACACCATCTCCAGCAACAGCCACCTCTGTGATGCTTGGACTTGTGTTAAAGCCATGCAAATCTCACACTATTGCTCCTCAGCCACCACATCTGCTCACTCCAGCTCTGACGGGGCCAGAGGCACACCATGACCCTACCCTTGCACTCTATTCTAATCACCATGACCCTACCCTTGCACTCTATCCTAATTGCAATATTTCACTCCATTGCAGTATTAGCTGATTGTCATTTATTAACACGGTGGTAAATGTTGCACCACAGCCCCTCACTCCAGAGTACTTCCCCAGAGAGCAGCACGTGCCCCAGCAGTACAATAAAATAATCTTTCCCCTGCTTTTCTGTGGGAAAAGGAAGCCTTGCCTTTGCCAAAGGACATATTTTATGTCTAGGAGGGAATTCATAGGGCTGGTGATTTTTTTTATTGAGCACTGGTGGGAAGCCCTAAGTGCTGTGTGAAATAAACACTGAGAGAGAACCCTGGTCTTTGTACCTCTGCAACCTGCCCGTCTTGGTGACAGCTCCTCCAAGTAAGGCTAAGGCCATTAAATGGCTGCATTTGAAACTGTAAGAGAGCTAGGAGGGTGTAATGAGTTCCCTGGTTCGTTCAAGCCCCACCAATTTTGTTTAGAAAAAGAAATGAGGCTGTGCAAATACTTTGCTGATCACAAAATCTACTGGCAAAATTATTGTATTCTTCATTTTGTACAACAGGGAAAACAAACTCTGGCAAGGATCACCGTGTGGATATTTATGTCAGATCCAATAAAGTAAAAAAACCAAACCAACCACTAGTCAGCATCTGAACTGATATGAAATCAAGGGCCATTTTTGTTCAAGTTGGTTGACATAATCTGGAGTAATTCTTAATGAATCCTTTCAACAAGAAAGGGGTAACAATTTCAGCTTCAATCGTGGGGGATTGTTTCACAAAATTAAGAAAGGTAAAAATTGCAGGGCAAAACAAAAGGCAAAAGGAGAGAATACAGAAGAGTGTAACAAACAGAAGGTGATAGGAGAGTATAACAAACCAGTATGAATAGGAAGTTTCTAACAGAAAGGGAATGAGCATTGCCAGTGATAGGGTAATGTACCTGGTGAAAAGGTAACTCAGATGGGTTAGAAGTTTTTTAACCACACAGACGGTATCGTGATGGTGGTAAGATTTGTCACAAACATAGCACATATTTTTCTGGGGAGCTGTGAAAAGTTTGCAACACCCAGGAGCAAAAATGTCCTAAGCGACCTAAACATGGATTTTGCTTGTGTAAATGAACACCTTTCTGTCTGAATTAGTGAAATATTTGCCTCAGATGCTTAAAAACCTTTTCACTTCCAGTTATGAAGCAGCTACCACTGTCTTAGAAAATCCAGGTAGGCTACCATCTGACGAACACTTAACCAACTTTTCTTTCAAATTAATAGAAATATTTGTTTTGCAATGTAAACTCTCAATTTTCATTGGAAAGCTCAAGACTCTACAATTTATTGAAGTGTGAGTGAGAAACGGTTTCATGGTAGCTGGGGTTCAATCTAATGATAGAAACTGGTGTGTTTTGCTCCAATCCACCAAATTTAAGTATTTGAATTTATTTGAGCCTACAAAAATTCTCATTTTTTCCAGAAATTCCGTTTTGCCAATGTGTTAAAATTATATCCACGTACTGACTGACAGCTGGGCAGACATACGCCACAGAGGCAACGGCATTTGAATTGCCTTGTGGCTAACTTTGGCAGCGGGAAAAGTTCTTCGTGTCCTAATTCATAAGTCATTCTTCTATTTTTTTCTTTTAAAAGACAAACTGACTTGGCACAATGATAAATGGCCATGAACTTAAACACAAAAAGGAAAGTACCTTTTAGATTATTTTTTTTAAGACTCAAAGAAAAGTAGATGACCTTTGCAAAATCCCCAGCGGGGCAAGGGTCATATTCCTCAGGCAGAAATGGTCCCTTGGTTTCTAAGTTAGGTAGACAGCTGAAGAAATTTATAAGATAACTTGTCGGTGATGTACAGATTGACCCGCTATGATGTGAAGGACAAAAATAGAACAATATTTTCGATTCCTATATTACAGCAGAAATGTATTGTGATAATGAATTGACCCTAAACTTGCTTACTGCATTCCCCCAGCCACTTTTTTAACTGTTTCAATAGACGCTTTCTTTTAACCTGTGAGTAACTCAATACTGATGAACCAACATGTTTCACAGAGAATGCATTACTTTTGTCTATAAAAAAACATGTTCTCTCACTGGAGAAAAGTAAAAGAGGCAAAAGAATTTCTGAACACTGCAGACACCGGCAGCAATACAGGCTCTTTTTGTAATAATGCAGATCTATATACCACCAATCTTTCTATCAATCATCTGAGCTTTCTTAAAAGGTTTTATACATCAGAATATACTCTGCTTTATGATTTTACTAGAATATTTCACTTGCCATCTTACCAGCCTTCAAATCTGAGCTTCTTGAAATCAGCTGAATAAGAATATTTAGCAAAAAAACAGCTATACACTGTGGGGAATCCCTTTTGGGACACTGTATTTGTTGATTTGGAGCTAAGTGACTAAATTTTTTTTATTTATTTAAACATTCCATTCACCAGTACATAGCCACATAAAATATGGAATCACACTCTTATGAAAGTCCTGCAGGCCAGTAAGCCACAGCACCATGCCAAACTTCACTTGAGTCCAAGCCAGGTTTGTTCCCTTGTATATACAGTGAATGAAAAACATAGTCAACAAATGACAGTAGAAGCTCAGCAACTTAGATGTTTATTTTATATCTCAGATAAAGGCCAGAATATATCCTTTCTATTGTGTAATCACTTGGAAGTGGTTGGAGAGTAAAGAAACACTGATGAAGCCAAAGCAATATTTGATACCAGCCAAAACCTCTTCTAACCAGCTCCTCAAAGCTGGTTCCTCATGGAATCATAGAATCATTAAGGTTAGAAAAGACCTTCAAGACCATTAAGTGCAACTATTTACCCTACAACCCCTAACCACTGAACCATCTTCTGAAACACCCTATCTACCTGTCTTTGAACCCCTCCATGGATGGTGCCTCCACCACCTTCCAGGGCACCTGCTCCACCACTCTTTCTGGGAAGAAGTTTTTCCTCATGTTCAATCTAAACCTCCCCTGGCACAACTTGGCCCATTTCCTCTTTTTCTATTGCAAGTCACTGGTGAGAAAAGGCTAAAGCCTGCCTCACAACTTCAGGTAGTTGTAGAGACCAATGAGTTCTCCACTGCTCTAGGACTTCTTTGTCAGGCTTTACCCTTAGAAAGATTTACAGACAATTCACAACAATTTAAAGTCTGTCCCTTGCAATTCATATTTGACACTCACCTCAAAGATCTTAACAGAAGAAGTATACCTTCTATTCCACATTCTAATTCATTTCTTATAACAAAAGGTAAAAAACAGAAAGAAAGGCTCGGTCTTTCCAAAACCAAACTCCCCATGCATATTCTAATATTATTACCTCTTTGTCAAAAAGAAGCACAAGAGATTCAAACAGAATCTGCTGAATGTAAGCAAGCAAACCCACCCTCCTTGAAAGTCATTAACAAGTGCATGGGAGCAGCTGGTGGGAACACAATGCAAGAAAAAAGAAATAGCCACATCCTAAAACAGAAAACTTCTGTGAGAGGTAAAGAGGTATAGAGACATCAAGGAAATGCCATAGCAGAAGTGAATTGCCTCTTACAGTCAGGAGGATAGCTACAGGGAGAGTCTAGTATACTGCACAGAAGGTGGAGTAGTCAGCTTAAAGAAAACGACATTAACCAGTAAACAAAACAAATTCCCTATAAATGCTTGATCTTGTAAGAGCATCACCCAGCAAGATCTAGTAGCTATAAATGGCAAATTGTCACCTGAAGTACAGAAAACAGAGAGAAACCTAGGCTATCTTGGAAAGAGCAAAAGAAGCAAACAGAATCATCATAATTGCCAAACCCAGCAGGGCTATCCCAGAAGCATAAAAGTAAATGGATCTCTATCATCTCTTACATTACTTTGTTTTTCCTGCTTCTGTCCAAGTTTTGTCTGCTTTTTGTAAGGAATATTTTTAATTACAGACTACAGAATCTATAAACTAGCATTTCCTTCCCTAGCATAAAGCATTTTTAAAAAAGCTGCCCAGTCAACTCTCAGAGTTAGTTTGCTATTATAGATAAAAACTTGTAGTTTCAACACTACCTTCTGGAAACATTTCCTTCCATCAGCTGCACTAATCCTCTTGAAAATCAGTTTTCTCATACCATTCTCTACCCCTCCTGATGCCCCCAGAACAAGGCAACAGCTGAACAACGCAGTCAGTGGCAATCACTGGACAAAGGTCAGATGACCAACCTATGCTACCTTTCTTCAACGAGTCCTCTTGCAATTAGCAAATGAACTGTGGTGAGTGCTTTGCCTTAAGGTAAATGGATAGGTGAGTAGTTTTTTACTTGGATGTTGCTTACTTTAGGGACTGTTCTACATGGTTTTCTCTCAGTGTTTCTGCCCAGTGATTTGAGCCTAAGAACTTCAGTGTAAGACTCTTCTTGTGTGTTCTGACAGCTGGTTGTAATGGGCTATGTGCGATGTGTATTCCTGTCCCACACCAGGACGGGTGTGTGTGTGTGTGGGGTGTGTGTGTGTGTGTGTAAGGCTGGGCCTGGCAGAAGGGTATTTAGGTGGAGGTAGTTTAAGTAGTTGAACAGTTCCTGATGAGAAACTGGAGGGACACTGTTCTTCCTTAACAGTCTTCAACTAGCATGTTTGCTTTTGAATGACAGCAGGAAGCTGTTTTTACTCTACTTTAAATACCATCACCTTGCGTTGCTTGGTACACGTGTTCTCCCTATACCAGACTCAAGTTACAGAGGTGCAGACAAGATATTTTTTTATTTCCAGTTTACCCCCACAACTGGTTCTGGTTACTATTTCTTCCTCCTCTGACTTTCATTGTGACACCAACTGACTCTTACAGTGACCTTACAGATGAATAGTCAATGTTTTCTTTATCAATTCTACTTTTCTCTGATATCAAGCACTCTTTCTGTTCCCAGATTGCTCTGGTAATTCACAGAATAGCTTGTACACATCATTCTCCTCACCTCTTCCAGAAGTCATATATAGGAAGGAGTTAATGCATACTGAGAGATATTATACTGCTAAGAACAGGGGGAGACCGAGCCTTTCTTGAGATACTTGCTTTTGGCAAGGGCTGGTCATTGTGGCATGCAGATAAAGGTAGAGCTTGTACAAAGTGCTCTTTCGTATTTGGATTTCTACAGATATTTAAATAGCTGTATTTAAAATGCTTTTACTTCTGAGGTTTGCTGTCAATATTAAGGATGTTGCAGTATTCCTTGTGAGCCAAGCGTATCCTCTTTTCTTTATATGGAAACTTTATTTTTTTAAAATATCTCTTACTACTGTAAAGATCAAGTGTCTATCTCTGGGAAATCATTACGGTCCTTTTTCAGGAGCCAGAGCTTAACAATGCTGTAGGGAAAAGAAAAGAATCTATATGGCAAATCTTGTAGTACAAGTTTTTGTGGTTAACCGAGAAACATGCCGTGAGTCAAGCCTTTGGAAACAGTTGAGTAATTAAAGACAAATGCTATGACATAATCATTTACACGCAGCAGAAAGACTTCTAGATTAAATCTGGCCTGACCCATTGCTCAGCAAGTGTTATCTGGGATTCTTGAAAGGCATTCATTTATTTACATACTAATTTGGCCCACATGTTTTATTAAAAGCAAAAGCCTACATTTCTCAGAGGAGTGAGCTCTACTCCTAGAGAGAGTAGTGAGCTAGTCTTGTTAATGAGTTTGGTCAAGTAAGAAATGGACCTGTTTCAATTGGGTACTACATGGAGATACTCATAAAACAACAGAGAGAGCTTTTGCTTTCAAACACCTCCTCCCCAATCCAATTTATGCTCTTTTAAGTGCATTTATATCAGGTAAGTGCACGAGTCCTGCTTAGCTGCACCATCAGTCAAACACGTGAATTCTCCACATTGTAAATACGCTGGTCCCTAAAGCTAAGTTAGTGAAGAAACCAGCTATTTTGGCTAAGGCAGCTGGGCACCCCTCAAAGGGGAAAACCTTGTGTTCATAAGAATCTGGCACACACCTAGGGCTATGTCAAGATATCGCTGGTAGTAGATATTGGTCCATGTAATCATTGAGCTTAAATCTACTCTTTCTTGTTCAGCCAGAATTACAGTGCTGCCAGTTCAGCAAGCTGAAATGCTTCTGCTGGGGATAAGCTGAGAGACAGAAAGGATCTTTATATGGATGGAGTTTTGGAAATTATGCAGCAACGGCTGATAGGGAAGCACTGAAAAGAGAAGGAATACAACTTGCAACGCGCTTCTGATCTGCTACAGCCAAAAGTAGAGAATGATAGCCGAAAGGTTGATGACTATAAAAAATAGGAATAGAAATAGAAAGGTGATTTTGATTATGAAATTCTGGATTCTCTTGTTTGTCCTTCCTTGCTCTGCTCTTCCATTTTGCTAGTGAGATGAGCAGGGCAGCCTAATAGAACTAAGAAGGGATCAGAAAATGACAAAACAAATTGGATGAGGAAAGAGTGTATCTGATGCTTCTGCGGGACAATAGGGACTACTTCAGAAGGGAAAATATTCCCCCAGAGGCACGTGTTTCTACCCACAACCTGATCCTGTTCTTCTCACACAGGACAGTGAATTTCTAAACCACGGTATTATAAGCAGTTGTCACGAAGGAAAGGTTAGGCTGGATTTTAAGTTAGTCCTCACACACAAAAGAAGCTGCTAATGACCTGTACAGCTTTGTGTCCTCAGAGGTACCTGGTCCAGCAGAGACATAAGACAGACCAGTATATTTACACTGGGCAGGCACCTATGTGCAGGCAGTCACTGTTTTCCCTTAGCAGGTCTTGGGGAGTGTTTGCTGTTAAAGCTTGTGTGGTAAGAGAAACACTTTAGGAGACAGAAGTGGAGCCAGAAAAATGCATCTGCCTTGCCTCAGGTACAGGTGAGGGTACAGCTGGGCTTCTCTGTGGGACTGGAGCCAGCAGCTGAGTCCTGCTGAGTGCAGATTGGTGCCCACTGTTTTGCCTTGGAAAGTCTTGGCCAGCTGTGGCACAGTGGACAGTGTTGAAGTCACATGTGAGGAAACAATTTCCCTTGAAGTCCCCACATACCTGAATCTTCTTGCTTCTACAGCCCTGCAGTTCTCACCTCTTACCCCTGTGACAGGTGTGCAGACTTGGCAGCAACAGTAATTGTGAACACTACCTTGGTCAGTGTTGCTGCAATAGATAGCTTAAGACCATAGAATTGTTTAAATTGGAAAAGAGCTCTAAGATCATCAGTCTCAACTATTAATCCATTTGTACCAAGGCCACGGCTAAACCATATCCCAAAGTTCCAGAACTGCATGATTTTAAACACATACAAGGATGAAGATTTAGCCACCTCCCTAGGCAGCCTGTTTCAAGGCACAATGACCCTTTCAATAAAGAAGTTTTCCCTAATGTCTAATCTAAACTTCCCCTGGTGCAACTTGAGGTCCTTTCCTTTTGTCCTATTACTTGTTACTTGTGAGAAGAGATGCACACTTCACATTAAAGGTGGGCACCCATGCTGTATAGCTCTGCTGCAGTACCTGAGATGAGGGGTAGGTGCTCTTGCAAGACCATACTGACCCAGAACAGTCCCTTGAACGTCAGCTTGTGTGCCTCCAGCCATGGCACCTCAACACAGTGTGTGATGGAACCAGGGACTGTGGCCCTAAACATTTAAGAAATAAGAAAATTATAGTTATTATCTTCCAGCATGTGTTTTTCACTTTTCCATGCATCTGCAGATCAAACAGAGCTGCAGGAGAATGGATTTCTTGATTTGTTGATGCAATATTTTCTTTTAATTTGTGTACCTATGAGAGGTGAAATTGGATTCAAAGATTCATTTGCCATTAGTAAGTGTTTGGCACTGGGATTTAAAATAGCTCTTTTCTATCTGTGGCAGCTTCTACCTTTTCTTAAGCCTCACAAGCCCAAGATTTACAAGCTAATGAACACTAACTGACAATATGTAGACGATACACTGTGCACTGGCTGTTCACTGCAGATAACTAAGGCTTGTGAGTTTACTCTCAAACTGACTGCTTGACTGCTTAAGCCTGGATATCTGCTGAGATACTTTATCCTTTTATGAGGGTGAATCCAGAGTGCACTGAGTAATGCATAATAAAATTAGAAATTAGTTGGGGGGGAGGAAGAGAGCAAAGAGATAAGCACAGTAAAATAAGCTCAAATGACTTCACTGCTCAGTAATGACTCCTACCAAATAACTGCATTGTAGTTTTATCTTTCCAACCAAGATTGTGTTAATGCTCTAAAATTAAATCTTTTGTGAAAGTTCTCTGGAATTTCTCAAACAAGTTTTAAAGGGGTTTATTTTTTCATCAGAGGTCATGCCTCAAGAATTTGTAGGAATTCCGCCTGGAAAGTAATAATCAGTGGAAACTGGCAGTCAAAGCTAATTTATATTACTCTTCCAGATAAAAATTCCTTCCGTCTTAGACCTGCATTTCAAAAAAGATGATTATCACTCTTGAGAGAATACATTGGTGAAAAAAGAGAAGCAATGACTTAAGAGATGTCTCTCCTGCATCTGTAGATTTGGGGTTTATGGTAGGTTTTGAATTTTTAGTAATCCTTCCTTCTGAAATGTGTGAAGAACAGAGGCAAAAGGGCAGGAACAGGAGAAGCAGAGGTGTGTATAAGGAGACACCAAAACAAATTCAGGAATCAGCTGCCAGAATTTCCCAGGACTTTCCCAGAGTAAGTTACTTCGAAGCAGGTTACTTCGAACCAAATAGATGTTAGAGCCTAGTCTTTCTTTTTGTTCTGCTTGTGGTAATACACCATGTCTGTCACTACTGTACCTGGCTTTCTGTCAATGTGCAGTTTTATGGGTTAACAGCTGCAAGAACAAAGCCTTTCCATCTCTGCATACCGGTGGGCCAATTGTCATTCACTGGCTGTCGAGCTCCTCTCCACACTACCAGGCAGAGGCTGAAATGGCAAAGTTCTTAATGCATTTTCAGAGTGGACTCAGGACCTGTTGTCCCCATGTGTGAAAGGGATTCAGAGGAGCATGCACGCTCATCAATCAATGACGCTCTTCGTCAGAAGAGGAGGAACCCAGCAGAAATCAAGATGAGGACATCTTTGGCAACGACTGTAGCTGTAATGTGCCTTTTTCATGTGCTGGCCATGTTGGCAGACACCATGTGCTTTCCAGGTTTCATGGACTAAACTGTCAAACGTGGTATTAATGAGATTTGGTGTTTGTTAACCTTCCTTTGCAAGGGCAGCCTCTGCTTGGTTTGTTATCAGCCTTGTAACTGAAGCACTAATCATGGAACAGAATCATTTAACTGCTTTGGTTGGAAGTGATATTTAAAATCAAGTCCAGCCATTAACCCAGCACTGAAGGTCACCACTAAATCATGTCTTTCAGCACCACATCTATGTGACTTTTAAATACTTCCAGGAATGGTGACTCCACCAATTTCCAGAACAGCCAGAAGCAGGGCTTGATGACCCTTTCTGTAAAGAAATTCTTCCTTATCTCCAACCTAAAGTTCCTCTTGTGCAAACTGAGGCCATTTTCTCTAATCTTATCACTTGTTACTGACCCCCACCTTGTTACAAGCTCCTTTCAGGTAGTTGTAGGCAGTGATAAGATCTCCCCTAAGCCTCCTTTCCTTCACACTAAACAACCTCAGTACCTCCTTGTTTGCTAACCTCCAGTCAACTGGGAACTCACTGGTTAGCCAGGACTGTTGGTAAATTATGGAGAGTGGCTTGGTAAGCACTTCCAGCAGCTCCCTCAGTACCTTTGGATAAATCCCATCTGGCCCTGTGGACTTGTGTGCATCTAAGGCCATTGACCACTTTGTCTTGTATTATGTGGGCTGCTTTCTGCTCCCCATCCATGTCTTCCAGCTGGGCATGTCTTCCAGGGGGCTGGGCACTTGGAGAACAGCTGGTCTTACTGTGAAAAGCAGAGGGAAAGGTGGTATTCAGTACTTCAGATTTTTTCCTCTTTCTCATCACTATGTTTTCCCCTTGCATCTTACAAAGGATGGAGATTCTCTTTGGTCCTCCTTTTGTTATGAATGTATTCTTAAGAAAAATGTCTGGATACTGCCACTTTTATGGCAGTACCCAGATTAAGTTGTATTTGGGTTCTGGCCCATCTAATTTTCTTCCTGCTTAGTTTTGTAAATTCTTTGTACTCTTCCTGAGTACTTCTTCCACAGGCCACAGATTTTCCTTTTCTACCTGAGTTACTCCCAAAACTTTGTTCAGTCAGGTTGGTTTTCCTCCCTACCAGCTCATCTTAAGGCACACTGGGACAGCCTGCCCCTGCACTTCGAGGATTTCCTTCTTGAAAAATTTCCAACCTTCCTGGACTCCTTTACCCTTTAGGACTGTCTCCCAGGGGACTCTGTCAACCAGTTTCCATGACCTTTCAAAAGCTCCAGTTCACACCTGCTTCCAGAAACCTGTTAGAATAACCCCAGGCAAAGGCAGTGTGAGGCTTTTTGTTACTGGTGTCTCAGCCCAAGATGCTGCCAAGTGCTGCACAGAACCATGTGCACATGACAAAACAATATGGTTTTGCTGTTCTCGTGCACCTTGTGCTAGATTAGGTATTTTCCTGTTTGAGCACAAAGCAGAACATTTGCAAATATACAAAGCCTTCTATTTATTCAATCTCTTTTCATTGTACTGTTTCAACAAGTTTTTTAACTTACATCTGTCACTGTCACACACACGTGGAGACGTGCGTGTGTGTTTATTTTTTCCACAGAATTCCAAATCATAATTTTAGTGTAAAGACATCAATAACCCCATGTGCTTCACAGAGTAGGTAATCCTTTAGGAGTGGAAACAGAAGACAGATTTGCTTCCAATGGTGAGCTCATTCCTAGGTCACCATTGAAAGCAGAGAGAGACAAATGCTCCAAAATAAACAACGGTTTGAACTCGAAAGCATTTTTCTTTTAGGGTGCCCGGCTTTGCCTGAAGGAATTCCTGTAAATTTTCCTTAACTGTTCTGAGGGCTATTTTGGTTTCCCAGGTCATTAGTGTGCATTTCCAGGGAGCACTGCGACAAGGTACTGACTCTGGTGCATCTTAAAGAGGAGGCTTTAAAAGAAATACGTAACCAGATCCCTCACAGTTGAAGCTACCTGGAAGGTGTTGAGGGACAGGGTGGGTGACACAAAAATTGAGTTATAAACAATGCAAATAAAGGCCATCGCTTAGTGAGCAAGGCAGAGCTGAGTAGCTGCCAATTAAACTTTTTCTAACCTAGAGTTTTGCAGGAATTACTGGCTAACAGATAACTGTAGATTTACATCTGTAGACTGGTAGAATCCTTCTCCAATTAAACACATGGAATAGTTTCAGGTAGGCTGTCTAAAAGTGATTAACAACAACTCCAAAGTGGTTATCCTTAAAGCAAGACAAGCACTTGGATGTGAAGGTCACAAATGTGAGGAGAACCATGTTGTGTACCACCAGGTAAGGATTTCCTCATGAGACTCCTTACCAGACTGAGGGATGGGAGTCCCAGAAAGAAAATATATGCTATTTTCCAATCACCTGCCTTTCATTCAAAAGGATACTTGCCTTTTGGAAAGCCAGGTAATGCATGGGTTGTGTCTGATGCTCAGGCAGATAACTGACAATTAACAACAGCAGGAGAAAATCTCTTTGTCTCAGAGTGAAGTATTTGGTTTATGGAGAAGCGGGAGAAATAGTTGGATGAGATAGATCCAGTGGAGTTCTCTAACACAGAAAATAGATGGGCTCATCTGCAGTGACCAACCGAACCCATCCTTGATAAGGTGAGTTAGGCATGAATTGGGATTCACCCACAGACAAGCACATAACAGTGACTGTAGAGGAGTGATGGTCCTTTCTTTAGAGATACAGATGAGATTGAATCAACAGCCCTGTTAATTGAGTTAAAAGGTTTTCACTTGTATACTTAGGTGTCTGAAATGTAGAGCACCCAGCCACTGTTGAGAACTAGGCAATGCTTACATTTTCTTTAGAGCTGGACGGCACATTTTTGGAGAGCTGTTTTCAGAAAAAAGTCCAATACAACAGGGCCATGACATTTGTTATGGCTTTGTGAAATCAGTCTGGCTGATTTGGTTTTTTTTTCTGATTATTTCTTCTCTGCATTTTGAATGAAAACATTTTAGTGTTGGATAAGTTGCTTTTCATTAAAAACATGACCTACTTCTATTAAAATCAAAACGTGTAAATTTGAAGCAATGATGAAAAAAAACTGCCAAAGAAGAAGCAAGTTATTCTTATGTTTGTTTCAGAGACCTTAATCTCATATTACACCCCTGACTCATGCTCAAATGCACACTTACTGAGTTGAAAGTTGTGTCCACTGGGGGCCTTCTTCCTCCCTCCCAAATGGAGGCACAGGAAACTTGTTTTAAATGCATTTCCTCCCATTCATCCATCTGCCTTAGAGACAACAGGTGACCTCCATCCAACTCATTCAGTGATGTACTCTCAAAGGTCTTTTAAAATATGCTGTCAAATAAACAGATTATTTAACTCCTGCTAATCAAACCAAATAACCCATAACTATCTCAGGGAAAAAAGAAAAGAGACTTGCTCATGCAATACTTTTTTCACTCCCAGCTCTCTTAACTATAGCCACCATAAGCATACCGGCCTTTTTAACACTAACATCTTATTCTCCTTTTCATCACTGCAGTTACTGGTAGCTACAATTATTTAACAAAATAATGCAAGTATGGGGAAGATTATAACCCCAGGGATCCACAGATGCTAAAATTAGCAGGTTGGTCAAAACTGCTGGGAAAAAACTTCTTTGAGCAGAAGGTATCCCCTTGCATACCCCTGTTAGAGCTCAGACACACAGAGGTACTGAAGGAGATCTGCTGAGACTATCCAGACACTCTTCCTGCAAAGGATGGCTTTCCCACTTTCTATGGATAGAATGTGCTCTAGAGGATCCTACTTTCGCCAGGGGGTTGGACTAGATGATCTCTAGAGATCCTTTCAAGTTCTGACAATACTGTGATTCCATGAAATTTTGGGTTGAAATCTATTTCCGCCTTTATTTCGTTATTTTAAACTGACTGTGTTAAAATCCTGTTTTTTAAAAGAAGGACAGTGACATTTAAAAACCTCAGTCTCGCAGAAATCTAAAGCTACTTCAGTTCCAAGGGCCTAAGGGAATTAAAAAAGTGAAGCATGGTGCTTTTAATTTGTTTCTACTTAGATCATTGAATTAAAGGTATGGGTGCCTGCTGTAAGGCATTATGGATTTTTTTAGAGAATTAATGAGATAAGACTGTTTATGGCAATAACCTAACGGGATATACCATATGTCTTATTGTCTCTTCTTTGCTATTGTCTCACTCCTCCTTAGAGCTTAAAAACACTTTGTAGTGCTTTGTCAGAATCACAGCTACACAAAGGCAGCTCTATACTATTCACCCAGGGACTCCGGATCTGTTTTGTATGAAGCTACTAATGAGCTAATGTGTTGTTACTGCTTTGGAAAACTGATATATGTGCCCTGACATGGCCTTCAGCTGAAGTGATGGGGACTGAAGCCTGCTTTAATGCCTTGACCGGAGGGTTTTTCAGAGCCTAGGCAGGCACATAATGGAGATGCTAATCTACTGTACTTCTGATCAACCCTGAATGACCTTATTGCTAGAGACAAAAAGCTCTACCTATTAATCCTTGCCTGTGCCCAAATAACTCTTGCCTTCAGCTAAAACTGCTTTGAAGGGTGTTAATTAGCATTCTGCAGATAACTGAATTTGTGATCCTACTATTTAGTCAATGAGAAAGTGGATTAGACTCTGTACACAAAATGTGCCTGCAATAAATAGAAATGGTCACCATCCATGATGCAAATGTGGTTAGAATTCAATGGGTCGGAGTATCTAAAAAAAAAAACACTTCTAAGGAAATATTTTACACCTTATTTTTCTTTAATGTCATCTTATGAAAAAGTGAGAAAACTTGACCAGCAACACTAGGTCTTGGCTTGATAACAAACATTCAAATAGAACAGAAAACCTTAAAAGGGAAAATAAGAGACAGCTCTGATGTATTTTTTATGTTGTTCAACAAATAGTTTTGTTTCTTTCCCTCCTATACAAAATTACAGTCAAAAAATCTTTGAAGCGTGAGGATTTTGTTAATTTGATTTTTGTTTAATCAAAGACAAATAAAGATACAATGAGAACACTGAGGGAAGTGATACCCCTACTAGGATGCTGCTATTGTTACTGTGCTCCCTGTAATGCAGGACCTCAGGCTGGGGAGGGACCTCCTGGGCTCCTCAGTTGGTCCTCTCAATAACTGCATTATACAAGCTCCTTTCTCAACTAACCAGCCTCCAACTGAAAGTAGGTCAGTGTTTCACTCACTACAGAACTGTTCCAGACCCTGTACTTAAGCTTCTTCTGAAAGCTGCATTTAGTCTTCAATTGTTCAAGCTCATTTGTTCATGGGCCAAGAGTATCCTTTACTTTAAGTAATTCTTTCCTTTCCCCTTAGCCTCAGGACTGGCTCATACACTTCAGTCAACTTTCTCATTTTTCAACGCTGGACAACCAAGGCTTTGCCCTCCCTTCCGCAGGAGCCACAGGCCTGCAGAGCGGTGTACTGCAGTTTGATATTATTGCAACAGCACCCTTCACAGGAGCATTGCTCCTTCTCTTACTGAAATCCAAAGAAGCAAGTAAGGGTAAAAGCTTCCCAAAATAGCTCATCAACAAGTATGACAACCAGTTCCTTATATTCCAGGGAATGTTAGCAATGTGAAACCCTACTTTATTGAAGATGATTTGCATAAAATTATCAGACCTGTATTTAACAGTTTAGGGTGGAAGTAGTTAAGCAATTTAATACTTATTTTCAGTTTTGCCCATCATCCAGCTGGCACCAGCGTTCAGAAGACTCTGCTTGCTGATTCTGCAGTCCTGCAACAGCAGAGTTGTTTGGAACGAGTTCAGGGATTTACCTGAGTTAAAGCAGTAGCAAAATAATAGTCAAAAATCCAGTCTGCACCCATCTCTCTCCTTAGGTCAGCAGTGAAGCCTAAGAAAAAAAAAAAAGGAGTTAAAAGGCAAACAGATTCTAAAATTCCAAGAAAACATTAGAATCTTTCTTAAATTTGTTTAAATAAGAGTCATAAAAAAAAATTCATAATATTGCATGAGGTTCAACCAGGAATGTTTTGTTCACACAAGAACCAAGGTGTGTTGCTTCATTCTCTGGCTAAGTTTTTAAGACATTATTCTGCTGAAGTAACATTCTTACTGAACAGTGCTGAGTTAGCCATGAAAAGTGGCTAGCAATTTCACAAGGAATGTAAAAATACACTTTACAAAGTGACAGAAAACCATTCACGTAACACCAGTGAACTCAAGATGTGATTAATTCTGTGTCTGTAATTGAACTATAAAAGTATTTCAAGGGGATCTCCTTACAAATCGGCTAGAACATGATCTGGAAGGTATTTTTTTCTGTGATTTCTAACTGAAATATCTACCCTCAATTGCTGTAATACGTAACGCTTGGGTAGCACTCTTCTAATGGTTGTAATGTTGAAAAAACCCACTACATTTTCTACTTGTCTCTGCGGTGCTCATGAACACAAGCTTTATGAAAACTGCTTAGCCAGTAAGTCAGATGGGTGTCTAAGTAAACAAAAGGATTCTGAAGACACTTGCACATTTGTGGAAATAGTAAATACACATGGGCATGACTTGTAATTGCACTTATTACTGTGCAAAAGAGGCTATAAACATCTTTATTAGTCTTGGTTTGTCTTCATTTTTATTCTCAACAAGCTGTCCATCTGCAAGGAGGCTTGAAAAAAGACTGAATTGCATTTCTTGGTCATTTGTATCTCTTTTATTTTAAAATGCCTCCTGCCCTTTGTTACTTCCTTTCATAATTTAATGCATTAGTCTCAGGAGCTATGAATTTCTACTCTGTTGTTTAAACCTCCATTGTTTTCCCAGAGAAAAGTCTTTCAACACAGGAGAATTTTCATAAGCTTCAAAACATCACATCTCCGACTAAGTATTTACTTGCTAAAGATTCCTCTGTGAATCTTTCCATTTGTCCTTGAGGAAAGCACACAGCACAGAATTCCCACCATAACCTTTAATACAAACCAGATTATTGCAGCATGAAATGGAAGAGAAATGAAATTAAAAATCAAACCTGGCTAAGCCCATGTCTGAACCTGCCCCTTGAGGAAATCAGGAGGCAAAAGGACACATACCAAAGTAAGCCTTCTCTGGACACTTTTATATTGCAGGGCCAAATCACCCCTGGAATGCAGGGAGGCTAATGAGATACACCGTCAGAATGATGACCATCACCACCACCTCATGCTATATGGTTATTCTTCTTTGCTTTCTTTTAAATACACGTGTTGCACCATAATCTCCAAAGGAAGCATGACTACTGACCCTAGAAGAAAAAGATGTTGTTGCACGCACCTTACTATTTTGAAGGTTTAAGTAGATGAGTGTGTTTTGTTTTTTAAGATATTTTCCCCAATAAAACTATTCCGTAAATCAAAATTAACGTTTGGGTTTGGTCAAGATATGAAGACCACATCCAGCTCTGATAGTTGCTGCACTAGTGATAACTGCAGGTAAAAGTTTTCATCTTGTAGATCTGTTGCTAATATGACTGTTGCAATTAATCAGAATTAATTCTGATTTCTTTCTTTGCCAGAAAATCCTACACTTAAGCCATTCTTTTTCCTTACATTTACTAGACTGTTGACAAAGAGAACAAACAATTGCTTCATGCTAACCCAGAGCTATAAAAAGTGAGATTCCCATAGTAAGCAAATGATAATTGGCCTCTAACTATGCAAACTCAATCTTAGTTGCTGCTCTTTGCAGATTCACCCCACAGAACTCAAGACTGTATTTCACTCTTGAAAAATTGGGGCACTCTACAACTCTCAAAAAAACTGTAATATGCCTATGGTGATGTTTTCTAAGTCTTTAAATATATTTTGGCCAATTTAGTCTTAAGATGCTATTTAGTAACTTGCACTCTTTAGGTGTAAAGATGCTTCAAAATCAGAGCCCTTAGCAAATATAAAACTTTAAGAACTGCCTCATTCCAATTCATAATAATGCTGGCGGTGCCACAAAGTGCCTAAAGTAGCTGACCATAACCATTAAAAGCTGTGAGATTATTATTCATTCATTTCCTGAAGCACAGGAACAGCTAGAAATGCCTTTTTTATTTCTTCATCATACCAAATAGTTACATGAGTATGACAAGGTCCAGTGGCAAATCTAACTAATTAATTGTAGAATCACAGAATGGCTTAGGTTGGAAGGGGCCTTAAAGCTCAATCCCCTGCCAGGGGCAGGGACACTTCTTACTGCCCAGAGCCCCATTCATCCTGCACTAGAACACTTTCAGGGACAAAGCATCCACAGCCTCCCTGGGTAACCTATTCCTTCAACCCACATACTGCAACTGAGGCCTCCACTCTCTATTAAGCAGTATCCCAGCCTACGAGACCAGATTATTTCCCATTATTTCTTTGCAACATCTTTATCGCAACAAAATTTAAAATCTATTCCTTTCTTGCAGCTTTAGGTTGTAAGCTTTGACCTTCTTACCCAGCTGGCATCTGGTGTTTTGCTACCCTAATTCCTTTCTGTCTCAGCAACTTGAATACTGCTGTTCACTGCAAAGAGTGGGAGTAGCTGCAGTGGGAATGATTAAGAGACATTCCAGTTAGAGTTTGGGTCAACGGACTATGAGATGGCAGAAAGCCTTGTCTGATGGAGCTTGAGCCTAAGAGGTTGTCAAACGACATATGGTCGCTAAAACTAGAGAGTAAGTTGAAGCAAAGGAGTTATTAGATATGTGATACTACATTAGAAGCAAGAATCACAGAATCAACATTTCTGACACACAAACACAAATCTTGATCTTATCCAGAGATGGGTAAATACAAGACTTCTGTGGAAAGATTTACTGATGAAGGTACTACATAAAATAAGGAAGCCTATACACAGACCAGGATGGTTATTCTTGGTCCTGAATAAATACAGCAATCATCAAAAAAGGGGAGAGTTGTTTCACAGTATCTTGCTGCCACGTGAATATGCCAAGAGGTAAATTACTTTAAAACCACATGGTCAAGCTTTGGAGAGCATAAAGGCAATAAACAGTAAGAGAGAAAACTCTGACATGCTGTCCCACTGGCGCGTGAACCTGTTAACAGGTATGGTACAAATACACACAAACCGATGGGTACCACATTTTATATCTTGCCTTTCACTAAGGGAAAAGTGACATCACAAGGAGGCTCCCCATCATGAATGAAGGGTATTGAGGGAGCCTGCACATGCCCCGTCAGTGCCACCTGACATCACAAGACAGCTCAAGATGGATTTTATGTTGACGTAAACCACTGTTTAATTTCAGGAGTATAGGTACCAAACAGCTCTAAGATTTGCTTCATGGATGTTAGAAGAAATGTTGACTTTTTCAAGCAATTACTTAACTTTCCCAATTATCCAGAAAAATGACCTCATTGTAGCACATAAATGTGCATTGGAGACTCTGTATGTAAGCTATAAAAAAATACAGCTTTTAAAAATAGGTATGTAACAGGATTGAGACACTTGAGCCCCAGACACATACAGAATGTATATGGTGACAGTAAAGGGATCTTTTCTCTGTCCCTACCCCCAAAGTACCAGTGAACATTTTAAAAAGTGAGACACTTACTGAAGGGTTTATGAAGGCATCTATTTGTAGGTAACCAGCCAGATGGGATGGCAAAAATCAAACTTCTGTGCTCTGTGGAAAAAAAATAAATCCCATGCAGGATGAGACCATACTGGATTATAAAAACTGGAGCTATTGTGTCTTTCAGCCTCTAAATTGAACACAAAGAGATAACCTGGGGCTTTCATTAATTCAATTCATTTTTAAAATTTTCTGTAGGTGGCATTTAATAATCCCTTACTGCAGGGTTAATAAGACAGCAGCTGCACTAGTACTCACGTCACGACAACCTGTTCTCCAGTAAGAAGGTATTTTCATGTCTCATGGTTTGAAACATTTGACAAAGCTGCTGCACTTAGCATTAACAAGATCACAATTTGGAATTTTCGTTCTCACACAAGAAGCTTATGATAGAAACCGTTATAAAGCTCAGTAAACACCTGTGTAAAATAAAAAGAACCTATCAGTGTGCAAGCTGCTAAAAGGTCAGGATGATGGCAGACATTATCTACAAAGAGTGTTCTTAGTTCCAGCCCTCCATTCTCTGTTCATCTTTATCCTTCCTTGTAAGGATAGGATACCTTACAGATTTACTCTGTGTAAATTAGGAAAGAACACGGAAAGCCTTGGCAGATGATTAGTGATGCCAGCTACAAACTGCTTCTTGCTCTCTTCAGCAGCCTAGAAGAGCCACACAGGCACATGCACGTGCAACATGTGTGTGTGGGAACAAAACTGGTTTCTGTGTCAGCTTACTCAGTATCTGTAAGATTCAGATCAGTGCTGTAGGTATTCATTCCTCCATGAGACATTGCATATATTTTCCCAAATAAAATAGTACAGTGGGGACCGAAGGCATAAACTCACGGGTGGCACCGAAAAGCATGATGCAAACACAAACTTTCCCTACTGTCACCTTCTAGTGCCTCTCTGTAAAATATTAGAAGGAAAAATTATCATCAAAAGAAGTTTGCATCCAAGGTTTGGAGAGAGCTGGTTAATATGCACAGTTGTCCCAATAAATCGTTAAATGTGTTAGAAGTGAATTCGTAAATCACTGTGTGAGGCACTGAAATAACTGGCACTACTGTTTTGGCTCAGTTACCAGTTTTACATCAGGGACTTATTTTCTATTTTTTTCCTCTAAGTTGCTATAATCACGTGCTGCAGTTGAATCTAAGCTGAATGGCACGCACAATAAATATGCTCCCTCACTGAGATCATGCAAGCACTATAAAATGAAAAGAAAACAGTGGAAGGCATTGAAGTGGTTCACACTGTGACCTTTTATAAACCAAGAAGAGAAAAACAGCAGAAAAGCAAAATTTGTCAGATTTATCTGCTCCTCTTGGCTTCATAACAGAGACTGTGTTTGCTTGTCTTGTGAGGACATCTATGGCACAGGAAAAAGCCTACCTGAGCAGAAAAGAAATCCCAGCTCAGAGCTTTCTTTCATCCACTCACAGATGCAACCCAACTGTGTATTTTTTTTTACAGAATCTTACATCTGAAGAGATGACCCTCAAGCAAAAGGAGTTGCTGGAGTGAGCAGACACTAACTTGCAAAGTAAGCAACAAGTTTGGAGCCGACACACTCATTCTGTACCTCACCAGCAATCCTGTCTGCCACAGCTTTGTTATTGCTTGATCTTATGCCATGTAAAACCCACAAATCTTCAGAAAGCAAAATAGCTACAAATGCCAGAAGGGACATTAGACATCTCAGTCTCTTTCAAATGTGAACAGCTACAAATCACAAGCTGATCTGACAAAGTGCCCTTATCAGTGTTTAAAAACAAACAGGATCCTCTAACAGAACGTTATCTGCTTTCGGTTCATTTTGGGGTTTGTATCAACCACAAAGGCACCGAACAGGACACGGAAGAGTGAGCTGGACTAGCCTAGAGTATAGAAGACCTGATCCCACATCTGCCTCCTGCACAAGTGTCTCCACAGTGAGCAACGTGGAGCATCAATTACCGTGTCTCTGATTGTTTATTCATCTGGTCCAATTAGACAGGTCTTACAGGGCAGGGGATCTTTTTGGTATGACTCAAAGTAAAGCTAATGCAGAGTGACAGGACTTTGATTGCTATGGAGGTGATATGTTAGCAAAAGGCCAGTTCTTCACATTTCTCACCCTCCACAATTGTGCTTCTGTTGAAGGAAACAAAAAAAGTCAGTAGTAGCCTTAGCTTTTCATAATGCTATATAATTGCTTGAAAGTGGTGTTTTCCACAGCATCCTACATGAAAACTCCAGGCTTGTGACTTTTAAAATGCAAAACATTTAAAAATGATTAAAAATGTTTTAAAATATTAAGCCCTTCTGATTAACAACTGGATTTCTCATTTTCAGACTGTGGGCTATTCCTGATTTTATTTTCCAAAGGAAAACTAAACCACTAAAATAAATATCTAGAAGCTTATGCTGTCTCTGATTAAATTAATTCAGATTCATAGAAAACTATGTTGGAAGGGACCACAGCAGGTAACCTGCTCCTACCGCCTTAAAGCAATCCTAACTTCAAAGGATTCAAAGTAAGCTCAGGTCCAGCCAAAATTCAAAATATTCCTCACATCCATACACAATTTCCCTCATTACAGCTTGGAATCATCACCTTTTCTCCCTTTGTCACAGTGTCCTTCAGAGAGTCTGATCTCATCTGTGGGACAGATGGCAACCAGATTCCCTCAACCACCCAGAGCCTACTGAAGACTAAGCAAATCCCACTGCTTCAGCAACTCCTGACATCTCTCCTGCTCTTTCTTCCTATCACAGTGTGTCTCCTCTGGTCTAGCTTCAGTTTATCACTATCTTTACTGGGAACTCAACACTACACAGAGTTTTTCAGATACAGCTACTAGAATTCACCTACAAAGCCAACTGGAATAGCTCAGCTCTTCAGTAAAGCTGAAGGAGTGGCTTTTCCTGCAGCAGCTTATGAAGCTCAGGTGTGCTTCCAGCCAGTGAAGAGCTACAGGTAGTGCAGCTTCTGTCATGTAAAAGGTACAATCAGAGACACATCTGGGTGAGACTGTTTATCTCCTGTCTAGAGCTAAAATCCTTTTAGTGAGGCCAGTGCTTTGGAGATTATTTTTGCTAAAATCTACATATTTTGCAGTAGGGAAAGAAGGAAAATAAGGTCAAATAGAGTTTCCCTGTCTCTTAGTTGATTGGTATCATTACTGTATTTCCCCCATAAGATGCACAAAGTCTTCCAGTAAAAGAACAACTGGGTTTTTCACTACAATGGACTGTGGGCTTTGCTCCTACATTCATGGAAAGGCAAGTGCAGAAATAGTATGGACACAGGTAAAGCCTACTGCTGACCAGTCCTATTAACTTCTTCCCAGGGAGGGAGATGGGGCGCTGCAGGGGGCTGCCTGGGGGTTTGTGGAGTCTCCTTTTCTGGAGATGTTTTAAACCTGCCTGGACCTGGTCGGGGTGTCCTGCTGTGGCAGGGGAATTGGATTAGATGATCTTTCGAGATCCCTTCCGATCCCTAGTGACTCTATGATTCTAATTCATTAGTCAGAAAGAATTCTTAGTCACCCAAGGGATGTGACCATCACGTTAATCTATAACCATAAGGTTAATTTTCAGTCTCTCAAATCTTGTGTAAGAATCATTCCTGTTACAGCCCAAAGAAATGTATCTGCTGCCCAGGGAGAACTCCAAGAACAGAAAGCACACTCACATGCCAAAATCCCAGGCATACTGACAGCCTGGGGAGTTGTCACAAGGCTGAAGGCAAAACTTCCTGGCTAAAACAGCTAAACACAAACCAGCTAGGAATATATCATAGCCCTCATGTTGCTCATGCCAGGAATCAACAGAGGTCCATTGGAACACAACAACATCAACAATAATAACTAACAACAAATACCATCCTCAAGGAGGAACTCAAACCAGAAAAGCAACAGTACTTTTTTTGCTTATGCTCAGATTCCATAATTCATGAGAAGAATACCATGGTAGCCAAACGAGTGGCACTGCAACTCTTGCCCTAAGGACTGAAGTAGCTAAACAGATCATTTGCACTGAAGTACTTTAGAAAATGGCTATAAATAACCCACATGTTGATCTTTGGCTTCCAGCAGCCTGCACCAGTATGAGAAATGACTCCAGGAATAATTCCAGAAAAAAGCCCTGTCCACTTGCTGACTTCCATTCTGCCTTTTGCTTTCACATCCACTTGCAGATAAAACTGGCCCTGTTGGAATGTGTGTTGCAATGTTATGAAAATCCACATTGCTGCTGTTTCTCCTGTCTTGGGAAAGAAAAACATTACTGATATTCCCTTTTTAGAGGGCCTTAGCATCCACTTTGTCAATGGCTTTGGATGGAATCTAGAAGATTTCTCATTTCAGCTTCATCTTCTGTGCATTTCTACCATCAATCCATACTGTAACTTTCCTCAAGCCAGCAATACCTTTCCTAGCACCCTGTGCCCCAGTAAACAACACTCTGAGTACCTCCATTGGTAAATCTACCAATTCAATGAAACAAACCACCTAGTCAATAGGAAAAAGTCCAACATAGGAAGTTGGGAAACACTGGAAAGGTCCAGCAGAAATTACTGGGGGGAAAAATCAAATGCCTGTGTGGAAAGTGTTGTAATTTAGTTTTATTCCAGGTCTGAAAGTGGAAAAACTTAAAGCTTCATACTACTTTACAGCGGCGCTGTTCAGGGTCTGCCAATGTTTCCATTATGAACTGCAGTTTTCAGGGGTTTATAACTGAGCCATAAAAATTTGCTTTGGGATGAAACTACAAATAAAAGCTCTCCACCCAAAAAACTAATTCTCTCCCCCCCTTCTTTTTTTTCAAAGGGGAACATTAAGTTGATTTTGCTTCTTTTTAAGTCACCTCAGTTAAAAAAAGAACATTATTTTCTGGTCACCTTTTGTATAGATTAGCCTAAAAGGATCCTGGGTTACAGTAGATGACAAAGTACATGTCAATAAGATTATGCTGCAAGAGAGCAAAGGGCTTTTGGTTTAGCACTACAAATGTGAACATCGTTCCTGAGCACTTATTGTGTGCGGCTTTGCAATGGCAAGGCTTCATGCAGAGTGATCTACCCAATTTTAGCATCATATTTTAAATAGGAGTAAATTACATAAGAACAACACAATTACACAGACCTACAAGACACTGCATAAGGAGGACTGAAGATGGAGATTTAGTCTGCAAAACAAATATGAAAGGCTAAGAAGCAGTTTTCAAATATGACAAAAGACAAAATTGTAAGGAGAATGGAGAACAGATACTTCATAGGTTCATTTCATAACCTTTTTTTTCCACTTACCTTTTATCTACAAGAATGAAGTCTTAAGTTACATGCCTGTAAATTCATACAGCAGTGAAGTCATGCTGTGGAATCCCCCTCATCTTGACCTGGTCATATTATTTAGCAAATATTTCTCTTGAGGCCGGATACTAATTTTTAAGTTGGTGGTGAAACACAGCACTCCAATAGAATTTTCTCAAAAATAGCCCTCAGCTATATATATCCCAAAGTTGTATGACCAGTTTAACACACACACACATTTTCTTGTTTACTAAAGATCTTCCTGGAGGGCTTTGTCCCTTTTGCTTTCTATGTCTCTAGGGGATTTTAAAGCATTTTTTTTCAGTTTCCCTGCAATTCAAACTAAAATGTGATATGCTAATAAGCAAAAATTCTTACATAATCTTGACCGTGCACAAGCCTCAGCTTTATGGAATGTATCACAAATCATGCTGCTTGCAACAAAACGACAGGAGTTAACTCAGCATTTCATCCATTATGTGCTTGGTTTACTTTTATTTGGGACAGAGAAAATACATTGACCAGTTTCTCTCTTTTACCATGTGACTTTTGCTTCATTTTGCTAAACTAACAATTTTAGTTGTCTTTTAACTAGCAATCCTCTGACCTTTAATGCAAGAATTATTCCCTTTATAAACAAAACACCAGAGTTATCTACGCCACTTTCAACAGAATTGGGGAATATTTCTTTTCAGCCTTTTGGGAAAGAATTAGGAGTTTCTCCTGAGATTACTATCAAGAAATACGTGCTGGCTTCTAGTCCTTTCTGGGGTAGCTTATCACAAAGGGTTGTATTTTATTGTAATTTCAGTACAGTGTGAAAATATTGATTTATAATTTAAAAGATTATGAAGCTTTAAAAAGCTTCTGTGTTTTCTATCCGGATGAGGCACCAGCTGACAAAGCATTTTATTTTATGCACATCATATAAATTTTAAATATTGATGATCCTTTCCTAAAGGGAAACTTGTCTCCAAGTACTGGCTGAGGAACATATTGTAACCTTCTACCCCTCTAAAAAGCTTCTGTCATTTTCTACTCCCTCTTCAGCCCCTATAAGTATTAAGTCTTCTCTGATCTAAGGTTATGGCCCCCAGGGTCTTTCCTCTAGAGGTTATTCACCCTCACTGCTGTCCTTCCACACCCTCTCCAGCCATGTCTCTTTGGATTGTATCATGCTTGTAACTCTGCTATCCGCTTCCCAAGTATGGACTGTCAATTTCAAACACTGTCCTGGCTCACCAGATTATACATTGCTTTTGATCCTAGAAAATAAATACATTTTAAAAACCAAACCAAAACAGTAGAGAACATAATTTTCAGTCCTAGATGGTCACATCCTCCAGGATCGTGTTTCTCATCCATGCATACTGCTAGAACGGCACTTCCATCAGCCCACCTCAGGTTGCAACACCAGATCCAAACGCACTCTAGAACTAGATGTTTTCACTGGGAAACACTGAGAAGATCCTGGTCCTATCCTTTTGACACTTCCCCTTTAGATGAACATTTAAAAATGCTTATAAATGAACCCTCATCCAGGTTGTTGAGGAATAAATTGTTTCTTGTATTGGACCTGAGGAATGCCACTAGACAAAGGTCTCCAGTTAAATTCCAGCTCACTGACCATAGCTCTCCAAGTTGTGCTTCACCCAGTTCCCAATCCACCCAATTCACTATCCATTTGTCCAATCCACCCTTCTTAAGTTTGGCTGTGAGAATGCCATGCAAGATGGTGTCAAGAGCCTTGCTGAAGGTAAGGTAAGCACCTACTGCCTTCCCCTCATCTGTCCACTGAGTTGTGTCTTCATAAAAGGTTATCAGATTAGTCAAGCAGGACTTCCCCTTGGTGAATCTCTGTTGACTACTCCTGATAAAACTCTCTTCCTTGAGATATTCTGAGATGCTGACAAGAGCATGATGTTCCAACACCTTTGTAGGGATGAAAATGAGTCTGTTTTCTTGAAGAAACATGGGCTTAACAATAAGGTCATAGACAGATTTAAAAATACACAAAGCCTGTGCCTCAGTAAAAGTGTGATGACTGAGCTCAGATCTACACAGTGAAGTCACAGAACGGCAGAGATTCTCCTGCTCCTGGTTGTGGGCCACACAGGGCACACTGCTCCCAAACATCCTGCTACGTGCTGCACTGTACGATGACCACACACAGTACCCAATCCTGTCACACTGCTTTCTTTATTTTAACAAACTAGGCAACACATCATATTATCTGCACAGTACTCTCATTTTTCAGTCTTGTACTAGAGGCTCCCTAATCACATCTTACTCTCAGCTAAGAAAATTTCAAGAGAAAGAGCAAAATGAAGCAATACTATACTATTATAAGCAGTCCCTGGGTAGGTTACAAGTTAGGCTGCTGATGACTGAGTAAGTTTAATCACCTTCAGAGCTCTGTAACATCCCTGAAATAGCCCAAAATGTTATGAAATGGAATTTGTATGCAGAAAGCAAGAAAAACAGGCCTTTTAATTTACCAGACTTACAACTATGATTATGACAATAATGGTGGGTCAGAATGTTCCCATTACATCAGTGGATCTATAATTAGCCCCTAACTTTGTTTTTAAGGGAGTAAGCAAGTCTTTCAGCTGGTTGCTGTGAAATGGCAGCATTAGTGCCTTCTTTCCAGCTGTCAGCATATTGCCACCATTTCATTTACATTTTCTTCAGGCTTAAAACAAAATAAATGCACCACTGAATCATCCCATTCAGCATCCATTTTTACTCAGTGTATTAACTAAGAGAAGCTCCTCAGCTGGCAAAGAGTCAAAACCCCAGTAAGTCCTCTCGTTTCAGGTCTTCAGCTGATGTATATTGACACCAGTTGGAGTGGTCCCAAAGGAACTACATCAATTTACAGAAGGAACTGGCACAGATAACTCTGCTCTACTCTGTATAGCATTAACAGGTCTTCCTAATTATTTATTGAAAGAACACTTTATTTTCCTGCTGCTCTGTAAAGCCAAGTCCCTTCAAGGTGGTCTCAATCCAGTGCCTGGACCTGAATGTAAAGCTACATTTGAATGCCTGCAAGCTTTGCATGCCACTGATGGGTAACCTTACTGGGCTTGGCCAGCTAGCCAGGAGCTAAACACATTCAAATCTCTGAATGGAACACCGGACACAGATCTGGGAACACAATGTGCACCATTTAATTGTCTCAGTAAGCCAAAAAGTAACTTTGACTACAAGAGACATCAGTGCATGTAGATGTTATGCATGTAAATCATCATAACACACTCACTTGTGGCTACAGCACTGGAGTAGAATGAGGCCCATTCCACGTAGCACCACTTCAGCATCTGATGAAGTACAAAGGAAAGGCTGTAAGGAAATTGTTGTGAGTTAAACAACTTGAGGTAATTATAGATCTGTAATTTTTAAAGCTGTGAAGGAACACCCAGCTAAACTTTCTGACACTTGTGTGTTTCACTGCAAGAAGAATGATACTGATTCAAACTACTAGTACCTATCACAACCAATGACACACACAGAGAAGTGTGCAGTAGACAAGGCTCTGTGCTATCAATTCTGCTGCAAGTGTAAGAAAACCTATTGTGTGAGCCTGTTAAAAGTTCTGTGGCTAAAATTGTGACAGCTGAAGTAGCTTTCCCCGTACTGCTGCCTTTCAAAGAACACACAAATAATGAAAAAAAATAAACAGACACTGGATTTTGGAAAAAAAAAGTTTAAGAAATATATATTTTCATAGTAACAATCTGAATATTGTAAAATGGCAAGGTCAAAACACATGCCTGTATTTCCCTGTATTCCACTTATCTTCCCTTTTCCCCTTTCATCGATTTCCTCCGGTAAAAAGAAGAGGAATGGAAATAAAAATCCTGAAAAGAACAAAGAACTTTTGTATGTTTTGAAGACGTAACAAAACAGTTTTCCAGGCTGAAAGGAAGGGAATGAGTGTGAGTGAAGAAAAGCTTTAGTCAAGCAAAGATTTTTTTTTTTAAAATAACTAACAAAACATAAATTGTGGCACCGTATTTCACCCCCCACCCCCCAATACAATTTGTTGCACTTGAAAACATCATACAGTAAGGGCAGCCAGCCTGCAAGTCTGGGAGGGAATTCGGCACATGTTATTGGTGGATGATTTCAACATAGCCACAAGGGGAATACATTTAAAGATCCATATGTTTGGCTGGCATTAAACCAAGTTCCATTCAATAGCACTGTATTCAGCTATACAACAAATTTACTTACCATACATTTCACATGAGAACTAATTTGTTTGATAGGAATATTGCTGATGTTTATATTGGTTTACTGTAATGAAAACAGCATTTTCCAAACTATGAACAAATGCATACCAGTAGTTTTACAGTGGCTTAACTAAAGTACTGGTAGTGCTTCAAGAAGGGGATTTATACAATACGTATGTTTCTCAGTGCTGTTACCACGCTAAACATGGTAATGGGGTTCCACTACAAAGACAGAACTTACTTGTGAACACCAGAAGAGCAGACCTGTTCCACACAGGCCTTGGGGAGAGCTGCTGAGGTGGCAGGACTACACACAGTTTCAGCTTGCTGCCTGCAAATATCTTAGGAAAAACACACATGCATGTCCAGTTCTGGTGAAGTGAGGCACTACACAGCACTCTCTCATGACACTGCACAACTTATGAAAGTAATCAATTATTATCTGCTGTTTTAGCTGAACATCAAACCCCCAAATTTTTGATGTGAAACCAAGGGTCCTGATATAAAATACAAAATTCACATACCATTGCCTATCCTATCTGATCAACAAAGCTGCCAAATATTTTCACATACAGAAAAACACTGGCAACTGAGTTGTGCTATAAAAACAATAGAACATCTTGAGGATTTCACTTAGCAATTCCATGTGGTCTGGCATTAATCAATTGGACATCTTCAGAAAAAACGTATTTCCTTAGCGGGGAAAAAAACAATTCTTCCAAGAAAGTCACCTTCAGTGTTTCACATTTGTATTTTTGCTTAGAAAAGCAGCGTTTAAAAAAACCCAACCAGTAATTGAGAAGAAGCCAAGGATGATTTAATGATGCACTTACTGAAACCTCTGCAAATTGTCTTTTTTGTCAGCTTTCGATATACAAAATCTGCCTTGGCACTTGTAATCTTAATATCCATTCTTTTCCCCAGGACAGTTCTGACTTCTGGTTATGAGTCATGCTAAATTATAAATTCAAACGGAAGCATAGGCCACATGGTTTCAAAAAATATGCGAATATATTAAAAAGTCTGGCTGGACCATCCTTCAATTTTGATAGAGTTTATTACTGATGAAATTATTTTAAATTAGCACATGGCACTCCCTGTCACCTTTGCATGTGCTGCAGTTGTCCACAGTACAAAAAATCCTTGATGTGTCATGGCATCAAACACTTCTCCATAGGCTGACTGTCCAACAGGAGAGGGAACATACTTCTAAACAAGCTTCCCCTTTCCTAAACCAATGGGGAAGGAAAGGTGACAGTCATAGAGCCATCTGTAAGTCCTGGCCAGAAAATACTCTGATGCATACCAAAGAAAAGGGTTCCTTGCAGTTCCAAATGCTGAGCTCTTCACACGGCAGTTATTTACAGATTCAGACTGGGAACGGCTCAGTGGAAACACTGAAAACCATTAATCTCTCTGAATGGCTCAAGACTTAACTAAAGATAGGTCTACGGATAAACCTGACTTAAATTATTGCATATTTGGAAAAATCCTATTGATGGTAATGCAACAATTCTTGCCCAGAAGGTCATCACTCAGCACTTACTATTTCTGCAGTGCAATAAGAATGAAGTTCCATTTTCTTTTCTGTATAAATGAAGTTTGCTGCCAGAATGATGTATCACATGAAACTGCAAATTATTCCAATTTGCACTTTATAGAAAAGTAAACCCAAAAGAGAGATCTTCCTCAGATACAAGCATACCTTAACTGAGATTAGCAATTAAAAATCACAGCCGTGGAGGGGAAGGATGGTTGAGCATTCAACTATTCTTATTAATCTGGAAGTATTAAATCACTGCTTTTGCATTTTTGGCTTACTACCGTGACTAAGGTTCATAATTATTTTGGCTGCCCCCTACAAGACCTTGGCTACATTAAGAAGTTCACCCCAAATCCTCCAAACTCAAACAAAACAAACTCCATCTTTGAAGACAGAATTTCTACACAGATCCATCAGTGAGAACCAGAGGCTCAAAGGCAGCACAGCAGAGGTTGTTCACATGCTTGGATGTCAGTATTTGGCTGCAGCATGCTCCAGAAGGGATTTTTTACCCCCAAATCAGCCATGACAGAGGTAAGCCTTGCAGTCTGGCTTAGTTCTGCATATTTTAAAGGCTAAGAAGCAGCAGAATCCTGGTTTTTTTTTACATACACTAGTGTATACATCACAGTAACACCACTTGGTGGCTTTTTAAATTCAAACTACAATCCAATATGCTTGATGTCTACCAGTATACATTGTGACAAACACCTTTAATCACACTGAGAAAGCATAAGCAGCCAATTAATTCTTCCAAGGTTTTGTTTGGAGCTTCAGAGTATTAGATTATTGCTCCTTCATGATGCATTCAATTTACAAAAATAAGTACTTTGAAGTACTGTGCAACATATCCTCCAACCACGAAATACTGCACTGGTGAAGTAGTGGAAAAGCTCTAAGTATGCTCCCTGGTCTATTTTGACTGTCTTCATTACATTTTAAAGCCCAAGTTACAAAGTCTCATTGGCTTTGTTCTCAGGAATCTAGTTTCCTTGTCAGTAGCTATTAATGTTCCAAGAATAATATTTAATGCTCATTACACAACTGTTTTCAGAACTTAATAAGCAACAACCAACTTTTGCTTGCATTTTCAAAGGAACCTATAGTTTTACACAATAAACCCAAGTAAGATTGCAGGTGCCCTGTCACCAAAATAGTATCTACAGCCCTCACATGCTTAACAAAAGGGTGGAATTTCTGTGCTTCAAATAGAACTCACAAAACCTGTCTTGACATCAGTGGGTTAGCTGACACGGTCAGGCTCAGTGCTGTGCTGTGAGTAATAAGGAGACTAGATTCATGCCACTGGCTCATCTAATTTAGTTTTTTGTCTAATTAGTAAACATAGTGCTCACCAAAAAACTCAGGGAACAAGCTCGTTTCCCATCTCAACCTGACTGGGTGCGGGTTGGTATCCCACACTATCAGGAAATTACTCAAACCAGTGACCATTAGACTGATGCAGGATGCTCTGTTTTTTCGACTGCAACAACTAAACACTGCTCAAGAGAGAGATGGCAAACAAGCATGACTTTTGCACGTACTCATCCGAGCAAAGGGAAATCTGGAATACCTGTTCAGTGAGTGATGATACAGACTAAGAAGATACAAAATAAATTGACTCTACAGGTAACATTTTATGGCCTCAACACTTAGGTGAACATACTCAGATGGGCCAAAAAATGAAATCCACTTCTGCTCACACTTGCTACTAAAGTGCAGGATGGGCATAGGAAACCACCACCTTTTCCTTCTGGCTCTCATGTGTAAAGACAAATAACCTCACTCACAGTGCTGTACAGGAAAAGCACCTGTCTCCCACATGCTGGGCAAGGGCTATTGATCAGTTGGTAGCTAAGACGTGAACAGGATGCTGTTAAGTTCCACTTCAGGGTACAGAGAAACGTTTGAGCAATTTGGTATTGAAAATGGAACTGCCAGCTGCTGGCTCTTCTGAGTAGCCATATCAGGTTTCCACAGTAAAAGGGAGTTTGGAAAACAAACAAACAAAAGCAGGAAATACTACAAATCGGTAATTGTGTTATTTCCTTTCTTTAGAGCATCTTTAACCAGCTGCATCACTCAACGCAGAAAACTCATCGAATAGGTTTTTCTTCTCAGATCTCTTCACCATCGTCTTCTCAAATGTCCTAGAATATGAGTGAACTGGAAGGTAAACTCCTATTGCTTTCCTCCATCTATATCTAAATACATTTCATTCTAACACTATCCACTAGGTTTCCATTTCTGTATCTTGACATCTGGATCTCATCTGTATAAACAAAAGTTACATGCACCTTGGCTCACTTAATCTGTACAGACTTGTTAAATGGTTTTAAGGATGTTTTACTAAAAGAGGTAGTTAAAGATTTAACAGGAGAATAGAGTAAATTCAGTAAAGAACTTCTTTAATGACAAAATTATGTTACGAATGACTTCTGGCATCCCACATTCATCAGTTAATTTCTGATTTCTGCCTTACTCACATTTGTTCTCTAGTTCTCTGGGCCTATGATAGCACATTACTCAGAAGGCACTCAAGATCACAGTAATGATCTAGTCACAGATTTCATACATCTGAAATACAAATGGGTTATGCCAGAAAACTATGAAGAAAAAAAAAAAGAATCCAAACACTACTACTTTGTTTCTGAAGCAACACAGAATACACTAACTGAACCCAAGAAAGTTTAATTTAGTTCACTTTTGCTTACTGAACTGTGTTTTTCACCAAAGAAGTACCAACCTCTGACAAAGTAACATGAACCCAAATGAATTTACTCACTCGCTTATTTTGGTTGTATTTTTAAATGGCACTAAAAGTTTGTACCTAAATGCCAAATTCTTTCCAAAGTTTGAAAGAAAAATAGAAGACCTTGAAAGTGACAGCAGGAATATAAACTGCATGTCAATGAATCACTTCTGCCTCCTCTGGATCAGCACAGCACAGAGATGCTGCCTTTTCAGTTTATGTTCTCGGACCTTCAGTAACTCAAGTGACACAGGACTGGGCTTGACACTGATATTTTGCAATTTATACCTCAAAATGATGTGCAAGTCTGTATCTTTAAACATGTTTTTCTCCTTAAATCTGCAAGACAGAAACAGGAGAAAGCCGATGGACAAGAAAAGAGGCAGAGCCCTTAGCTTGCTTCGCTTAAGAGCACATGGTATCTACATCCTTAATGTCTTCATGTGATATGTAAATATCCCTGAAGATATCTGAATAAAAGTTTAGAGACGAATGAAAACAGTTGCATTCTTTTCTGTTCACTTGATCTGAATCTAGAGATACAACTGATAAGACATGCCAGTTCCAAGCTCTGTATGCCCTGGCACCTGCTACTGTAACTCTATGCCAGCAACATGCAATTACTCAAAAGGGAACTCTTTGATTCTGAAAGATTTTACAAAGTACTTCAAATTCCACTAAGCAATCAACAGGTAGATCCTGTAACTGTAGTGCCGTAAGCATTACTGAGCTGTCCCTTTGGCAGTTCCAGTTTGAAAATTAATTCTGTTACGTGTAGGAAAAAGGGCCAGGTCAAAAAAAAAAAGGCCAGACAGTTAAAACCTTATCTGTTTTACTTCTGAAATGCGCTGTCAAGCAGCTGGTCTAGTTTTGACTATTCAATTTTCATCTGACTAGAGATCTAACAGCAGGCTCACTGTCTTCAAGGACTAATATTGCCTCTGGCTGCTTCTCAATACCAGCCAGCAGTCCAGCTTTTCCTGGGCTAAACTTCAGTCTATTTGTCCAGCCTTAGCTAGGCATCATCCATCCTCAGCAAACTGGCCAGGCGAGTCACGCTGTCCTCATTGTAACTACCTGCAGAACAAAGGAAAACTCTATTGAGAATTTGTCTAACATCCCAAAAGTGATGGGGCACTGGAAGGGGCTGCCAGGGGGGCTTGTGGGTTCTCCTTCTCTGGAGATGTTTGAAGCCTGCCTGGACTTGGTCTGGGCGATCCTGCTGTGGCAGAAGGACTGGACTGGATGATCTTTCCAGGTTGCTTCCTATCCATAATGTTCTGTTCTGTGACTTGGCCTAGGTGTCCTGCTGTGGCAGGGGGATTGGACTAGATGATCTTTCGAGGTCCCTTCTGATGCCTAATGATTCTATGATACCAAACTATAAGGTCTGGGGACTCTTTACAATACATACCTAACAGATTTCCAGTTTTGCGCCACAATGCATCTGCTTGGCTGGCATTTCACTCAGAAGCTAGGGAAGATGGAGAGAAACAGATACAAACTGGGAACTTCAGTATTTTCTAAGAATGTCATGTGATGCAGACCTTTGTAACTGCTTCTCAGCCTGCATCAACAGAACAAAACTGTATTTGCAATTACTGAGACTGAAAAAACAATAGAAAGAACGGGGTTTGGCTTGGTAATAATTCGTGTTCCCTTCATGACCTTATTTCAAATGTTTTGTGCTATTCTTTGACTTATTGAAAGCTACCTTGCCAGGAGCTCCCCACTTTCCCATTCAAATGCACTTGTCACCAAAACGAATTAGCGGTTCAAAGAGCCTCCTGATAGGAACCACAGGAAAAGCGGGAACATGGTGCAAAACTCTCAGTGATGGACTACTGCTGAAATGCTACAATTCCACTTGTCAAGGATTGTAATTAGAGTTGGGCCAAGGCACTGTTAGCTCAGCTGCCTCTGAACACACCTGTTTCAATTTAATTTGTAGTAATTAGGAAGCCTAAGGCAGCCCCAAAAAACCTGCTGTTCAGTTACTGTTTAATATAGCTGACTTTTCATGTGCCATTTAAAATCCTGTTTTTCAGAGCAGACTGCTGACTTGCTAATGCTAGCAAAATGAAATAAAGCAAAATATTTTTAGCAGCAGGAAGTTGTTACTTGCTACTGCCAATTACATGCCTTGTTCTTGAACGGTGACATTTTTTCCTATTTGCTTATTCTTCAAGATAGGTAAAAGCTGGCTTTGGTCTCAGTGCATGAGGATTTGAACAAAACTCTTAGTCCCCTGGAGCTGGCCGACACTTCTGGAGTCATAGCCAATACTGGCAGCAATCTGCTGTGACAGAGCAAACAACAGTGTCCTAGATCCACTCTTCAGAAAAGGGGGAAGGAGAAGATTAAGCAAGAGACTTGGATCTGTTGACTTTGGCAAAAGGTTGAATACCTTGTCATGCTAATAAAATTACTGAATTCGGGAAGGAGAAAATGGGGCAGAGGGGGGGAAATAAAAAAAGCATTAAAATTACATAAGAAAAGATATTTATACTGTGAGTTAATTTATCAAACTGACACAGAGCTGAATCATCCACTAGTAACGTAATGGGATACAAGGTTTTTTTTATATCACAATCATTTACAAATCTTAAGTATTCACAGAGGAGTCAAGAATCCTTGTCTTTTAAATTAAAATGTGATCTTGCAGGCCAAAGTAACAGTTGGCAAAAATAAGTTTCTACAGGGACAGTGCCAAAAGAATGATTTCTTCAAAACCAGGACAGATCTTACCAATTGTGATGACAACTTATTTTTTATCTTTAAACTACAAAGGGCTCAAATAACTCTCATAAAGTGAGTTACTCTAAGTAACAGAAGAGCGGGAACAGGTAAATAATAAGAGCCTGTGGTATAGGCTAGAAACAGCTACTCAGGACCTTCAAAAACATAGTGTAAACCTCAGTTATTTTTTTAAGGTGACATTCAAATCTGCTTTGATGCAGGTTCATCCCCAGGAGTCCAACTGAAGCCAATAAAGTTCCTATGGTGCATGGATTTTGACAAGTCAAGTATTTTAATAACTGGTCTTTTTTCTAATGTAAAGCTATTATAAGGTCCACTTTTCTGTCTTAGAACACGCCCCTCAAAAAAGGTGCCTGGAAAATCCAGATGAATGATTCCTGAGTACCATTTTGATTAAGTATGATTTTGCTATTACCACTCATTGTTTTTCACAGACTGATATGTATTTAAAAAACTGAACAAGGAAACAAACAAAAAACATGATAAAATGAATGTTAATTATTGACACCATCAGTTTACTTGAAGTGAGCTTTGTGAAATATAACTGTGTCTATTTAAAGCTCCGTTTAAAAAGTGAATGGGAACCTCCATATGCAGGATCTTAAAACCACAAATATCAGTAAGTGTATGAAGACTATATCTTCTTTTATTCATTTGTCTTTGCTGCTTCAGTGGGTAATTTCTTCAGAATCCAGGTTTTTAATTGTTCAATTTCAGTTTTGTTTAACTCATGATTAAGGTTTGGAAAAGTGTGAAGTGATGTTGATACTCCTAGTGACTTCAACATCTTGTTTGTCTCTTCACCCCATGAGTAGAGGACTAGGTCATCAGCAGTTCCATGACACTGAAATAATTCTGGAGGAACACTTTCATTTCTTTTCAAATCCTAGATGGAGAAGAAACACTGTCAGACATCACTAAAAATCTACGAATACTAGCTACAAATTGACAATTGTCATAGTGTTTATTTTAATAACCTGTGTTTTAATGTTTATACTGTCCTATGTCTACAATAGCAAATAAATATTGGTTTACTTTAAGGTCTGTATCTGTTTCCAAGTAAGATAAATAGGAAATATTCATAACAGCAGATGGAGCCCACGAGTACTATAATTCATCACACATTTTCTAACAACAGTTACACTTACATGGACTCTCTAACAGCTAGGGACAACTTGCAAAGTATATAATTTGTTAATGCTCCTTCTACACTGACCTACTTTGAAAATTACTGTACTGTCTGTGCAAAAAAGCAACAAAATACCACGTACGGTCAGTTTAAAGCCTCACCTCCCTAAGTACTCTCTGCTTAACCATTTTATAAGTTCAGAGAATGAATCAATTGCCTCAGGTGAATAAACATACAACACTTAATTTTAATAATAATGTTTTTCTTTCACCTAAGCATTTTTTTGTGTCAAGTGCAAAGTCTACCACACACTCACCTGGTAAACAGCAGAGTCTTTATTGAGAAAGCTAGACAAAGCAAAGACTCCTGCCAGATCTTGATGATACCTATATGCTAAATGCATTGCCATTCCACCTCCCATTGAAAAGCCTCCTAGGATGCAACAAAAGAAACAAAGATGGAATTTTGTTAGAGTGTCTTTGTAACCCAGTATCCAATTTATTTTTAATGTGACAACTTGTTTAATACACATCACAATCAAGAAAGATCAAGAGTAACAGAATGCTTTCAATGATCTTAAAATGTGATTTCATTAAGAAGTTGGAGAGCTAAAGAACTGCTACAGATTCATTACTGAGAGGAAAAGATCAGCCCAAATGACATTACTTTAGAGGCCACCTGTATATGGTTCCTTATAGATACATGAACATGACCTTATATTCTTTGATGTTAACAAAGCACAACTCTGCAAACAGGAATTCTCAGTCCTTTTTTATTCACATTTCCCCCCTAATCTAGCAGCATTCACACATGAAAGATTTGTATCATTGTTGCACACAATCAATCAACATTCACTACATTAGGCTGGTACACGGAGGTTGTGGAGTTTTTTGTTGTTGCACTTTAGGAAATGTAATAAAGAGGGACAAATTGTTATGTATCTGATGACCAGAGCTCTTGAAGGAATTAATGGCTTTTTGAGTTCCATGTATCTCTAGCTGCTCTAACTCCTTACGTGAGATAGTTCCTCAGGGATAATCTTTATATGACAAACGCTTATTCATTAGGAAAGAAATCCAGACTACCATATTACTTCACAAGGACACAGTGCTATTATATTGCTCTTATCCAGATAATGGATCAGATCGGCTGCTCTGATCTCTTCTAGCACAGAGATGTCAGAAAGGTTATGACTGCAGTCCTACACACAAGTTGCTTTAGCCACATTAGCTCATGCCAGGTAGTTAAGTGATGCTAATTAAATGCTAAAATTCTGAGCCCAGACATGAAAATACCAAACTATTTTAGCTTATCTTTCTAGAGAGATTAAATTGAGACTCCAGAATGGGAACAGCTCTTTTGCAAGGGCTATACAAGTCCTCTGGAGTGGACTTCTGTGCTATGCAGAAGCCTGATGTGGGTGCTAAGCAAAACCCAGCCATGAAATAGTACCCTGCAGCGCTGAAACTGAGTCCAGCCCAATGTTACTCTAAAACTTTGGTACTTCACTGGATCCTGGACCATGTAGAAGATCTCTGGTGCACAGAAGCTGAGGAAAAAAATGCTGCATTTCATAAATATTAGTTGAACTACAGTGAGAATGTTCCTAGTGGGGAAGTCTCTTCAGACACGTTCATCTGCAAATCTCAGCAGGTGCAAGGCCCTTTCAGCTCACACTCCATCCCACATTATGAAGATTTGGCTGGATTTGCATAGAAAATTTTCCTGAAAACAATGAAACAAACTTGACCATCCCAGACAGGAAGCATCTTCCTTCTTTCTTCCAACACACCATTATTTTTTTACTTCTGATTAATTCCTGATCAGAATTTCTGTGTCCTACTTATTGTCACCTTATAGTCTTAAGATGCAATTTACGTTAGAGAGCAACTAGAATGCATTAAGTTCTATGCAAGGGTGGATGAAGAGCGAGTTGAGAGTTTGCCTCCTTGCTGTCATGGGAGATTTTAACTACTGTGATATTTGTGGGAAGACCTACTCAGCCAGCCACCCACTGTCCAGGAGGTTCCTTCAGTGCACTGATGACAACTTCTTAATGCAAATGGTGGATGAGCCAACTAGGAGAGTAGAGCTGCTGCATCTTCTTCTCACTAGCAAGGAGGGTCTGGCTGAAGCAGTGAAGGTTGAGGGTAGCCTTGGTTGCAGTGACCATGAGATGGTGGAGTTCAGGGTCTCATGTGGCAGGAACAGAATGCCAAGCAGAACCACAGTCCTGGACTTCAGGAGGGCCAACTTTGGCTTTTTCAAGCAATTCCTATGGGAAATCACATGGGACATGGTAGTGGAAGGTAAAGAGGCCCAAGACAGTTGGTTAACATTCAAGGAACACTTCTTTCAAGCCCAAGATCAGTGCATCCCAATGGGTGGGAAGTGAAGAAAGGGAGCCAGAAGACCTGCATGGTTAAACAGTGGACTGCTGGGTAAACTCAAGAGGAAGAAGAAAGCCTATAGGTCATGCAAGGAGGGGATGGTCTCTTGGGATGATTGTAAGACTCTAGTCAGAGGATGCAGGGACACAACTAGGAAAGCCAAGGCCTCCTTGGAATTAAACCTTGCAAAAGCGAGGTCAAGGACAACAGAAAGAGCTCCTATGCCTCTGCCTATACTGCTGGAGCCCTGTCCAGATGAGTTCCATGCAGCTAAGGCCCCAGAAGAAGTCAGGACAAAGGTGGAGTTTGCCCTGGTTGACAAGGACTGAGTTAGAGGCCACTTAAGCAGTTTGGATGTGCATAAATCCATGGGTCCTGATAGGATGCACGCACCAGCGCTAAGGGAGATGGCCGAAGTCATTGCTAAGCCACTCTCCATCACTTTTGGTAAGTTGTGGGGAAGATGAGAGGTGCCTGGGGATTGGAGGACAGTAAACACCATTCCAGTCTTCAAAAAGGGCAAGAAGGAGGACCTGCGTTAACTACAGACTGCTCAGCCATACCTCCATCCCCAGAAAGGTGACGGAACAACTTGTCCTTGGTGTTGTCTCTAGGCACATCAAGGACAAGAGGGTCATTAGGGGAAGTCAGTATGGCTCCACCAAAGGGAAGTCATGCTTGACCAACCTGATAGCCTCTCATGAAGACATAACCAGGTGGGAGAGAAGCAGTGGACGTGGACTATCTATACTTCAGTAACGCATTTATTCTGCCCAGTTATGGACCCCTCAGTTCAAGAAGGACACAGCAGAGAGTCCAGCACAGAGCCACAAAGATGATTAAGGGTGTGGAACATCTCCCTGATGAGGAAATGCTGAGCGAGCTGGGTCTCTTTAGCTTGGTAAAAAGGAGACTGAGGAGTAACCTCATTATAGTTTGTAAATATGTAATGGGTGGGTATCAGGAGGATAGAGCCAGGCTCTTCTTGGTGGCATCCAATGATAGGACAAGGGGCACTGGGTATAAACTGGAACATAGGAGTTTCTACATATATATGAGAAGAAAATTCTTCAGAAGTGAGGGTGACAGAGCACTGGAATGGGCTGTCCAGGTAGGCCGTGGAGTCTCCTTCTCTGGAGATGTTTAAAACCCATTTAGACGTATTCCTGTGCAACTTGATCTAGGTGATCCTGCTCTGGCAGGAGGATTGGACTGGATGATCTTTTGAGATCCCTTCCAATCCCTGACATTTTGTGATTCTGTGAATTATAATAAAAGCGGTAACTGCAGGTTCCTGATGTACAGAACTTGGATCACAAGGAGAAAGTGCAAGATCACACAACATGGAACACTGCAGTCTTACTTTCTTTTTTCAAGCAACCCTTAACTCAATTAGGAGATCTGTATCCTTAAAATAAGAGGTATACCTAGGAGCCCCTATGCACACAGGGGGCTGATTGTTGTATTAGGCACATGCGGGCTTGCGGGATAATAAACTAATCTTTGATAAAGCTAGGACCTGCTATTTATTCTATGAATCAATCTTCAACTAGTTCAAAGTTAAACAAAGTAAGTCTAAATGCCCAGTGGCACAGCTTGGAGATAAAGGTAGTTGAGGAAAAATAGGAATGACTATGGATAAACAAGTTCAGAGCACACATTAAAAACTCATATGACCTACATTGAATAAACTTGTCCTCACAAAAATATACATATTGAAAATACTACTGCAAATACTGAATACTTGTCCTCATATGAAATGAAGTCCATGTAAAATATCCTAGAAAACTGAAAAAAAAAAAAGGTGCATTGAAAACTCATTACTAGTTTTGTAAATGATTTAATCTAAAATGTTGTACCCAGTTAGTCACAGTCTGGCAACACTATCTGTAATTACTCACCAGCAGTCTTTGACAATGCAGTCACCTTCTGTTTAGAAGAATATTAGGTAATGCTTCTTTTATGTGGCTAACACTATGAGCAAATTCAATACAAAGGAGTAGTTCTTTGAATTTGGTTTTCCAGGGGAAAACCTTAAGTTTGTCACCAGATACCACAGCAGTCTCTAAATAGGTGCTGTATAGTCAATGAATAACAAAATGTGTAGACAATTTTTTTCTATTACAAGTATTTCAGTATAAGGATAAATTTGACATTACAGATGAAAGACATGCTCAGCGAAAAACTTCTAAGAATTAAAATTTTGGATTAAGGGAAAATAAGAAGCGAGCACAGATATTGCAAAGAAGAAATTTATGAAGTGACAGACTGTAAGCAGAACACAAAAGAGAAGTCTATGTATGCTTATGTACACAATTGATCTCAGCATAAAGAACACGGCTCATCTGATCTGATTTTGTCACAAGTGATAATCAAGATCAAAAATGATACAGCAACATTTCAAACCTAGATGGGCAGAACACAGCAAGCCCTTTGCTTCAGATCACTGTACTACCAAGAGGTACAAAGTGTGTACACAGAAGAGCAGAATTCGTCAATAGGATTCACATAAAAAGTATGTCAGTTTTCCACTTTTCCCTTGTATCTATTTGGTGAGATCTCTGATTAATGCTTCAAAACAATTAAAAAGTGGCAGCCCTACAATGCTCAGAATACCACTTCAGGAAAACATCCAACCATTTGTGTTAACCTTCCTAGCTTAGAAATGAAGTTTATGCACAGGCTAAAAGGTAAGCACAACAAACCAGCCTTGGTTAAACACTTCTTTCAGTTGCAAAGAAACTTCACTTGAGTACACAATTATGACCTCAATTCTGCTTCTATGCAGTGGTGGTTTCTAGGCAATACCCCAATGTAGCAAGGAGAAGAAATCTCCTTGCAATGAACTTTGTTAGTTGAGAAAGACCTGCTTAAATCACAGCATCATCACATTTCCAAATTAAAGAATCTGAATCTTAAGGAAACTTCTATGCTGTACTTTAGTAAAGCCAAAGCATTCTTTGCTGAAGTATCATCTGTAACTGTATTACAGTTATGTATTGGTTTGAAAATTACCAAACGGTCAAGTATTAGTTGCGGTGCTTTTATGTCGAAAAAGCATTTTATTTTGAAGCTGGTGGCAGCTTTCCTGGCAGACCTCCTGCGTCAGTGTCTGGACTTTACAGCTGACTGGTGGACAGTGTATAAAAGGGCAGGAACTTCCTGCTTCTTGGTCTTTCTTAGTCATCTTCTTTGCCATCTTTGCCTTTTTCCTGCTTCTGCTGTGATACGTGTTCAGAGACAGAGAGCTGCCCCATTAACCCCCTGCCTCGGGAGGTGGGGGGGGCAAGCAATGGATCCCAGCCTTCCTCCCACCTAAAGGAGGGAGCCAAGGCCTTCTTGACTATGGCCACCACCAGCCTGCCCTAGCTTTTGACAGGAGACTGAAGAGACAAATTGTCGACACCTGCACACTTGCTTCGGTAGGGGTGAACCTGCAGTCTTCCCTTCTTTCGCTGAGGGCTCAAATGCAGAAAGCCAGCACCAGCTTGTTCCAGCTCCTGACAGCAGGCCAAAGAGAGGGCATCTCCTCCACAGCTGCTTCTACAGTTTGATACCCTTTGAAGATGCCAGACAGAGGTGAACTTTGAAACCTCTACCTCCCTTGGTGCCTAACCACAGGGGAGAAGAAAGGAGGCTCTGCATAGGGCCTGTAGAAAGCCTTTGGACAAGACCTCAAAAAGCCTATTCACTGTAACAGGCATTGCCCCACATTACAAGAGCAATGTTGGCTTTGTCTCCACTGGGCTAGCAAAGATTTTGTATACTCTGCCAAGGAGAGACTGAGAGAAGCCTCTNCTTGTCTGGAAATTGGTGTGTGTGTGGTGGCTTTGTACTTAAGTGTTGGCATACACTCTCTTATCCCAGAGCTCTCATCTAAGACCAATTCCTGATGCATTAGCTGTCTCCATTTCTCTCAGGGTATGCCTAAAGGCATTGCGATACAGTTTGTTTTACCTTTTTGATTCTTCTACTTATTTGGCAATTTCTTTACTGTTCTTATTGGTGATGTTGTCTTTTTTGCTTCATTGACTGTTGAACTCTTGGTAAGAGCTGATTGTTGTGCTAAAATTACAGGCAACAACCCAAACCGATTTAGACCCTCTCCCTAAACCATTACAAGTCACATCAGCTGTATGATGATGTAACACAAAGCAAATAAATACCAAATTTCTTGTGTGTAATCTATTCCTATTTGAATAGAATAGAAATCCTCATCACAATTGCCATTTTTTTCAGTGAGAAAACCTTCATTCCAACACTTATAAATGGTCTTTGGAGCCCTTTTAAACATCATAGTGTTTGTGTAAAGCCTTGAGCTGACTTCTGCTAAAGAACTTGACTTATATCACTTTGGTCCTCATTTGTAGCTGTCTAAAGTGATAATCTGGACCACAGTAACACTTGAATATTATACAGAGTTCAGGAAACCAAATATTTGCCTACTGTCAAACTTCAGCTTTACTAATTTCTTTGCCTAACAATACTTGGGTTTGTATCTCAGAAAACTACTAACTTCATTATTTAGCAAAAAGCTTTCTTCATTTATTTCTCTCTCTTGTGTCCTGTATAAATGAAAGAATGCTGAAAACTCTGCTTTCACGTCCATGACCTATTCCTGAGCTCCAAAAGCTCTTCAGGTTTTCTTTCTTCTTTACAGAAAAAAAACACCTAACAAATACAAGTTTGACATTGCCAACTGTTCCTGAAGTCATCAGATCTCACTATAAAATGCCTCAGTCAATTTGTTACAACGTTTAAGGACTGGGGAAAAAATAAAACAGATCACCTCTTCAACTTTGCAAGTATAATTTTGAGACAAGAACAAAACTTTTTTCCACACTAGAAATCACAGATCTAGGGAATAACTTCTAGTTATTAATCACATGTAGCACAAGTTCTGCCTGCACTGAATACAGATCTACCACTCCTTGCTGAAGGCACATATTGAGATCTTCTCACAGGGATCTGAGTGGCAGAGGCAGAAACTGCTTCATTATAGCACAGAACCAAGTGGAACATAAGAAGCTAAGCCCAGATTTAATGAGATAAGGATCTGGACTTGGGTATACAGTGTGTTTTTGTGTGTTTAAGCAATATTTCTTCACTGGTTTCTCTACTAGGTTTTTCTTTCATGTGCCCTGTTTCCTCAAATTTGTCAGTACAACAAAGCAGCAAGGAATAAATTCTACAGTGTATGGTGGTTGTGCCAGACCAGTGCAAAGGGAGACAAGTACTCTTCTGTTGTGTAAAGATACATGAGCACAGACATTTTCTTTGCCCCATCTGTTATCATCACAATACATAACATACTCTTCTCTCATTTTCTTTCTATTCTCCCAGCATTTTTCATTCTCAGCTTCTCCTTTCTTCAGATATTTCAATTTGAGAGTTACTTTTATCAGCTTCTTATCAGGAATTGTTCCCTAAAGTTGCAATTCACTTTACGTTCTGCTCTCCCTAGGGGCTTTCTGTCATTTTCCTTCTATTAACAGCAAAACCTTGTACTGAACATTATCTACAAAGAAGCTGATTTTCTATCTTGACTTTTCTTCTTCATTCATGAAGTATAACATACATTTTAAAATGTTCATATATGAACATCAGTGAAAAGTACAAATGCCAATGGAACAGCAAATTCCTTTCTCCACAGAACTTCTTGAGCAGTGCTCCTGCTTAAGTGCTCAAACATGTACTTTGCCTCAAGTGAATGTCCTAACAACAATTTTCTCCTTTTCATCTATTCACAAAACTTCATTACTGAAACAAACTTTCTACCTTTGACAGGCTCTTTATTCTTTTTGGTTTCTCAGTAATCAAGAATCTTCCCTTTACTGGCTCTGCCATTTCCTCCTTAGGAGTGAATCTTTTAGCCATCCAACTTTATCACCAGCCAAAACATATTTTTCAATCGATACTTAAGTGCTAGAATTTTTATCACTTTTCTGTAAAAACAAGTATACATTAGTTTCTCACATAACAACTTATGGTAAGAGAAGAACTAGTTATGGTTTTTACAGACAGCAGATGGGAACACAACTTGCGTATTTAATGAATTGTAATTTTTAGCACTAGAATAAAAATAAAATCCATTAAGTCTCAAATCACTTTTGGTAAGTTACTCTATCAAATCCATGGTTTGCTTTATTATCTACAATGTTTTATTGGCTGATTCTGCAGACAACTGCACAGCCTGGCTACAAGACTCACCTGCAAGTTTTACAGTTAGCAAAACCACAAAACATGGAAAAAAGAAAGAGAATAACCTTTTCTTTATGCTCATGGTATTCACAAGTTAAAACTGGATCACAGAAAAGTAACCAGCAAATAGCTTTCTAAAGCAAACAATAGTGAAGCACAGAAACTGCTTGCCTTGGAAAGCTGTGAACCTTCCATTAGTGAAGATCTTTTAGAAGTCAGAAATACAATGACAAGGATTTGCCTAAATATGACCTGAACCTGCTCTGACACATGAGCATTGCTTACTGAATGTGGTTAAGCTTCATCCTTCAATGACCCTGTAGGCACAACTGTGAAGAAAATATAATTAACATGCACCTCGTGGCATGTCTACACATGACTTTCAAGCCTTCTGAAACCCCATCCATCCATTTGATTTTGCAGTAAACACAGGTATTTATTAAAGGTAAGCACATCTTTTAATATAAATTCTACTAAGGCTGAAAGATCAGAATTTGGTTTACTTTAATTCTCAAAGCCATTGCCTTATGCTAAAATGTGATGACGACATCATTATTTGGTTTATTTTTTTGTTTTACTCTCAAAAGCTTTATTTATTCCTATTCTTCACTATCATTTCTACACCTGTCATTCATTATGCAGAAACTGAAATGTGCCACTTTTCAAAGACTCTCCTTTCTAGATACACTAATAAGACCACCATTAAGAGTTGGGATAGAAAGTGGCAAGTGACGGACCCTACCCTCTTGTTCAAATTATTAGCATTTGTATGTCCTGCCAAAGAATTTATGGAGGATACAGAAGCAATGCAAGCAAAGGAGCAAACATTTTCCCCAAAACACAAATGCAATGCAAATCTACAGTGACCCACTGAAAATCAACAAAATGTTTGCTGGTATTATGGGGGAGATGGAGTAAGGGTTCTGCTTTGAGCTCTGCATCTCACAGGCATAATACAATGTATGGTACAGAAAAAGAGATATCATTTGAATTGCCATGACAAATGGCAATATAAACCCAAGAATCTACACTCTGATAGCATGGCAGTAAGTACTTCTAAATGCAAGACAAGGTCTTCTTAATAAAGACAGATACAAGATAGGATGAGTGACAGCAGAAATCTTAGAAGCCAAAGACATAAAACACTAAGATTGTAAGTGAAGTTGTAATGGTTTATTGCTCATGTTTAATCCTCCCATATTTACAGAATCCTCTTTCTCTGTGATGTCAAAGCCAAGACATTTTCTTCCCATCCCATTCTCACACACACTGAGAGCGGTGGAAATGCTAATATTTACAAGAAGCGCAAGAGCTTTCACATTACTTCCACCATGGTTCAGTAGCTATGTGAGAAGTTTAGTAATAAACAAAAAGTGGTTGTGTGTCTTGTGTTATTGTTGCAACACAAGGGGTCAGGAATCATGCATGTGTGTTTTGGCATACAGTCAAATCTACAACACTGTTATGGAAAGCTTGTTTTCACTGGCTGCTTACACAAGTGACTACAGGTGGCTAAGAGCAAGATGCTTACATCAGCATTTCTGTGCTACACAAAAAGTGACCTGTAGTAGTAAGAAAGTAGCACCAAATGAGGAACAAAAAAAGGGAACAAAAAGACTGCTCTTAGCACTAAGTGTAGCTGTCTAATTGAGCCCTATCGATACTGCTCCAGATGGGAAGCGTTCCATTTCTTTAAGGAGATTCTAACTTAATCTTTATTAAGATAGGTGGAAATTTTCTAAAATGCCAACAAAATGGAGTTACTGTGTAGTGCACTATTGCTATGGAAGTTGTTACCAAAACACTAACCAATAAACAAACAAAAAGAAAACAAAACAACAAAAAACCCCAAAAAAACCTGAAAATTTGACTCAGCTTTACACAGAAAACAAAATTATTCTCTCACATCTCAAACTGTGATTATTTACTTATTTAGCAATGAATTCAAGCATTTATAAGGAAGGATATTATCAAAGCTCCAAGTGTCAGAATTTGACTAATTTTATCATCCCCTTTTATCTCCAAAGTCAATATAAACCTACTTATGGGATTATTTGCAAGAGGTGCTTCAGCCAGGCAGTCCAATAAGAGTAACTCGACAGGAATGTTTGGCTAAAAAGTGACTTTCATTATCAAATTCTGGGGATGATATAATTATTTTAGAATAACTAACTATTGCAGTCTGACTCCCTTCCTTCCTTCTCCAAGGTCAGGGCAAACAGACTTTGGGTTCATTAAGGTACACTTCCTTCCAGAGACTGCTGCATGAATAGGACAGCAGCTCATGCAATGGGTATGAAATGGGAATGGGTAGATTAGCCATTGCACTGGTTTTAACACTGAATTGATATAGAGGCTTTAACAGTAATAATTTATTTACCTCTAGTAAATTAAGTAATTTAGTTCTTTGGAAGAAGATTCAGGAAAGATTCAGGAAAGCTGGGGAGGGGCTGTTTCCAAGGGCTTGTAGTGGTAAGACATGGGGGTAATGATTTCAAGCTGGAATCAGGAAGGTTTAGACCAGAAGTCAGAAGGAAGTTCTTCACAATGAGGGTGGTGAGACACTGGAAAAGGTTGCCCTGGGAGATGGTGGATGCCCCCTCCCTGGAAGTGTTCAAGGCCAGACTGGGTGGGGCCTTAAGCAACCTGGTCTAGTGGGGGGGCGTCCCTGCTCATGGTTGGAACTAGATGATCTTCAAGGTCCCTTCCAATGTGAACCATTCTATGAATCCATGAATCATAGAGCAGCTGTTGAAAACAAGGCCAATATTTTCTCGAAACAGGGGTGTGGCAGCACACAACCTGGAATCCATACTCAGCTTTATAGCTCTGTCCTATAAGCAGCCACTTGCAGATTTCAGAGCCAACTGTGCTACTGAAACAAACAGACCAGGCTTCAATTTCTTTCAGAGGAAATGACCCTCCTGTATCCACAATCATGAGCTTTGTGGAAAGTCTGAATGTATCCAGAAGAAGAATCATCCCCCAGAACATCAGGTGTTGTGCTTCTCATTTTCCACCCCTTGAAAGCCTACTCTTGCTTCCCCTCTCTTCCCACTCGCTCTCCTCTGCACAGTGCTCCCTCAGATCTTGCCTTCTTATCCCACACCTCTGAGCTGTCAGCAGCTACCCACCTTCCTGCTCGCCTAACACCTCGCTTGCCCTCATCTAACAATATCTGACACTCATCCTCAGCCTGTAATTTCTAGTTCACCATTCCATATAAAACCGTAACCTTCAATCTTGTTACTCTTCTCATGCTTATTTTGTTTTCTTTCCACTTATTAAAACTCCTACTCATTACGAAATAGACAGTTCTGCAACTCAGTTCTCCTTAACCCTTTGACAACCGTTTCAGTCCCTGTAACCACCTCTTCATGTAGCTGTCCCTGTTCTGCTGGTTTCCCTAGCCTTCATGAAAAGGTCCCCACTGCTCTTCACAGAATCCAAATTCTTCCGGTCTCTTCTCTCAACTGTTTTGTCTCTACTTGCCACAACAATATATGTACCGGCATTCCCATTATGGATCACCAACGTGACTCACCATTACTGACTGCACTGAGGAAATATTCAGAGCAAAATATCACCACGGTGTCCTCAGCTATAATAGTCTCATTTTCCCTTGACCTCAAGTAGGCTACCTCCTCCAGTCCTATGGTAACAGCAGTCACAAATCCATTGCAGACAATGTAACAACCCTGTTACCTCAAACCTTCTCTTTTTCTACCAGATGAATTATCCTGAGTTTTTCAAAAAGAAATCTAAAAATACCTGTCAGGACTTACTTCTTCCACATTCTAAGAAAGTGACCATATCTTGCTCTATTTTGGGTACACTATCTTTCCCAAACTTGGAAAAATCATTAGGTAACCCACTTCCTATTTTCCAGCTTGGTGCAAACATGATGACTGTATCTTCGTTACCAAACCCTCATACTCTGTTCTGATCAAAATTGTTAAAAGCCACCGGGTGCCTTTAAAGAACTGATAGTATCCTGTAAGGAACAATGTCAGAAGATGGGCAATTACTTGCACAGAGTCTAACCAAACTATGAATATCACATTTGGCTGACTCATACTGATATGAAACCAAACCCTTATGAGCACAAACCTTACAGGATCTCAAAGTTTCCTTCTCTATTGCATCACATACTGGTTTATCACCAAAACTAGTGTAAAGGAGACACAAGGTTCTCATGGAAGAACAATCTTGTGCAGCCACAACTCATTTTCCAATAGTGAATTTATTATGCACGGATGGGTCCCCCTGCTGCACTTTGCATGGAGCTAATTCAGAATGGGCTTATTCTGCTTTTTGCACAAGTATTAGACTGAAGTGCATGAATGCAGCCTCTGTCACACAGGCAAGGAAACAATGCCTTACTCTAGAAGCCAGAAATCAAAGCTCTTGACAGTGAGAAAATCAATGTAATTGTTTCTGATTTACAAAGAATGCAAACCCACACAGACGGGGACTTCCAAAGGAACTACAGAGTGAAACACTTGGTGCATACCAACTTCCTTACTCTGCTTGTGACTTGAAAAACAACTCTCATACTACACAGTTGTGGTGCCAGTAGTTCTCTACAACAGTCTCAGTAGTTAAAATTTTGAAGGGTACAGAGTTAAAAAAAACCCGTTACCAAAGTTTGGTCTGTACACAGAACATCTTCCAGCTCACTCTACAGAAAAGCACCTGCACTTCTTAAGCTGTTTCCAAGCCATCAGGTATAACACAGGAAACACAGATCAAAGAGTCTGCACTGACAACCATCTAAAACAATGCCTTCTGCAGCCAGGGCAATGAGCCAGACGGAGAAAGTTAACAGAGGTTTTCAAAGAGTAACATGGGGCTAGACCAAGAAAATATGTAGGTCAAATGGTAGTGGCTCCACCATGCAGGATTTTGATGGCATGACTCAGCTAGCCATAAATTTGTACGTTCCCACATTAAGAGTGTTTTCCTCAACCTGAAATAATTTGCAATGTAGAGATAGGACAGGAAGCCAAAGACTTGTGAATTCCATTCCCTCTTTGACACAGGCTGATATTGTTCTCAATCCCTGTGCCTCAATATCCCACTATCTATTCTGCAGAGGAACTGTGAAAGTTCCTGGAATTTAGCAGAAATTAAGAAGGGCAGGAAGACAGACACATATGAACCACGACAGCTAATACTTCATTTGTTGTCAAGTGTTCATCTTTAGTGATGTGCAACATACGAATATTTTCCCCATGAATTAACCCAAAATTATTATAGCACTAAGGGAAAAGCTCATGATTATTTATATGCTACACTCTCCAAATTACAAGTCATATACATTTTGGGAATGTATACATTTCCATCCATAAAGAGAGCTAAAAGGATATAGTAAAAATATGTACTTTTTAAAAGTAAATCACTCTGTATTTTAAATAGCGATTACTAACAACTATTTACAACAAAACCTGATAAGCCATATTTTGTAGGATGCTGCTTAGTGCATTCGTCACCTGATAAAGGTTTAAAAAATGATTCAATATTCTCAAGGACTAGCAGTTCAAGAGACTGCTAGTGAGCTTTCAGGATAGAGTACATTCAAAGTGGATGACTCTTAACAATTAAAAACCATTAAAATTAACACATTAAAAATAAGTATCTCTTACCTATTAGTATCCTGTTCTTTGCAATGCCATTTTTAATCTCATCATTGATCAGCTCTGTAAGCCGCTGGCACATAGAGTCAATGCTTTCAATGTGTTCTGGACAGTCATGGGAGATCTTGTACCTGTCAAACCACACAGTGGACAGGGATCCATTCCTAGGTGTATATGGCCTGGAATTGTGGAAGAAAATAAAACAAATCATTAACCAAGCATAAGATCAAAAGTCTCAGCATGTGTGACACATAAAATCAATTTAGCCATTTCCCCAGCAAAGGAGAGAAGAAACCTCTTTCAGTTTAACTCAATTTACATTCAGTCACATTACATTGCTTTGCATTCAAACCGTAAAATACAGGTTTCAGTCAATTCAACATGATGTTTGATAAGGCCAGCTAAACATTTTACATCTTAACTCTGTTGTGAGGTTCATAAACTAAGTTAGGGTTGAATTATATCTTTGAATAGGACAAGCTGAAGCAACAGCAGCTTTGCAGGAACTAACTTTATGGCATTTTGTTGTCTTATTTTTGAAGCTTTAGGTTTTATAAAAGCTTCTTTCTATTGTTTTTTTCTTAAATAAATATAGACATCCTTACCTTAAAGGGGCAGGTATCTCAGAAATAACTGAAAGAAATGCCACGTGCTTACAGGATTGGTGCACCCACACAAATTACAGACGTTATACTTCTCTACCTCCCCAACACCATAATACTGTGTTGTCAGATTAGTATTTTAAGTGCTTTAATATGCTGGCCAAAACCCAGGTAAACAAAGAAGCTACAATTCAAAGCAGCTTTTCCTTTTTTTTTTAAAATAAAGATGAATAGAGCCCCGAAATCTAAAAAAAGATTATATGATTTGTCTTGCAATGCCTCTACAATTTAACACCAAACATACCACTATGAGATGGATGATTCATCTCAAAACCAAGACCCTTAAAAAAATCTTTAATTGCAATGCATAATCAGGGGGCATATTTTTCATTTTCACTTGAGCTAATCTGAGCTCAGACCAGATTACAATCATTGCCTACAAACAGCCTTTTGTAATTTTTTCTGGATGGAAACCCACTGAAATTGCTAACACTGACTTCTGAGCGCTCTCTGGATTTTTTTTTCAGTGCTACAATTAAACAAAACCACAATGAAACTAAAATGAGACAGCCAGTACTTCAATTATTCTTAATGAAAGAACAAATTCTGTCTTTATTAATACCAGAGAGGCTTCATATATGTAATTGGCTTTTTCAAAACCAGAAATGCTGCCACTAGTATGAGCATACAAAAGACAGTGCACAGTCTGCACTACTCAATCGCACAAAGCAAAAATGAGAAGAACACAGATTTTCTTCTGCCTGGTGCCATGAACATGAAATGAATAAAGTCTATGACTTAAAAAGCTGAAAAGCCAGAAATAAAGAGGCAACCAAAAGCAAGAGACAGCACAGTTTGTCTATCCGTGCTTGTTACATCTTTTTCCACACAGCTTCAAGAACAAGTACCAAAAATATACTGTTACTCATAATGGCATACAAATAGGAGGTCAAATTTGGCACAGTGTGTGCTTTAAGTAGCCCTTCATTTGCGTAATTCAAAACAAACCATATACTTAAGCATGAAAATTAACAAATTATTACTGCTTCTATATAAAAGAAATGAATTAACCCCCAAATGAAAGGAAACTCAATGGAAGTATTTTGTACACCCAACAGCTAAACAAAGCTTAAAAACTGTTATTAATATTTCTTTTTATTATTTGGGGGTTTTAAATCTCTTTAATATTAGCAATGTCTCAAAGATAATTCCCAAGTGAATTGAGCAATGCCTAAGTAACAACATTACAAATCACTAATTCACAAAAGTCAATTTCTAAGAGGAAACTTTCCAATCAATAATATTAACAACAGCAAAATCACTGGAGTTTCTGGAAGTCACTTAGATGATGCAACAGGCAAACAGCATTTAATTCACCATTTTAACTTCCCTTGAACACTTTTACATTAGTCCTGGTTAAGAAACACTTAATAGCCAGATTGTTTCATCTTTTAGAAAAATTAGAGTACATTATATTTGTGTGAGAAGAGCAGTGCAAGTTTTCATTATCATTGCAACGTGTTGGCCGAGGATTTCCACAGAACGAAGATACAGATTTGTACTACATTTTAGAAATTTACATTTGCATTACAGAAATGCTTAAATAGGTTTCCCCCACAAATGAAAGACAGAATCAAGTGATTTAAAAACAGGACAGAATGCATGATGTTATAATACTCGATCAGATGGTGGAACTCAGGACTTTTGCCTGCTGCCTTTTCAAATTCTTCAACAACACAATCAAAAGACTAATGTGTCTTAAGCCCACAGGATAAGACCCCCAAGCAATCAGACAAGATGCTTTGAGCTGTCTCAAATATTCTTGCAAACAGTCCGATTTCTCAGAAACACATTACAAAAAAGCATTTACATAAAGCTGAGAAGTAAGATTCTTTTAATGGTTCACCCAACTGGCACATCTGTTTTAGTCATTCACCTTATTCCTTAAATAAATCCCTTTATTAGCTGGCATAGTAGAACTCAGACATTACCACGGTAAACAAATATGTTTGGCATGGAATCACCAGTACAGCTCCAAGAATACAGCACAAAATTCTTTCATACAATTAAACCACAAAAATACCCCAACAACCTCACCCAAAAACTTCAGTTACAGTGACACAAGAGGGTGCCCTGAAATGCACACAGGCAAAGAAACAGAGTGGAGTGAAAAACCCATCTAACAAGATCAGCATGGTCAGCTAAGGACAGGGTCAGACCAAATGGTCAGCTTTCAGCTTGGATTTTTATTTCCTAGGTTTAACCAAAACACAGAATGTCAGGGATTGGAAGGGACCTCGAAAGATCATCAAGTTCAACCACCCTGCCACAGCAGGATCACCTAGGACAGGTCACACAGGACATGTAACTTTAGTACAGGTTATTTTCCCTCTGTGCCTCACTTTCTCTCTTTTCTAAATGATACTAAAAGTAAAGATCCATGTTTCTAAAAGGTATGCTACTGAAACTCAGAATCAGTGTTTTAAAGGAGGTTTGTGTTTTCGCTTTGCTTGCTCTGGAATACACAGAAGATTCATATCCATAAAGGAAAACAAGAATCAAGAATGAACTCTTTGGTTATACCAAACTTCTAAACTTGAACCCATTTTAAGAGATACTCAAAACACAAATCAAAAACAGAACATACGCGATAAGAGGCATAGAATCATAGAACGACCAGAGTTGGAAGGGACCTTAAAGATCATCTAGTTCCAACCTCCCTGCATTTCTCCATGAGTATAACTAATGACTCATGACACAGGTAGTATCAAATACCACTTAAGAAAGTGCAGGTACTCTGAGGAAAACTATCTTTTAAAATGTTACCAATCATCATCAAATCACTCTAGAATATGTTTTCTGATTACTTCATAGTTTGGGTTTTTTTTAAAGGTGTGCTTTGAACTACAATTGTCTTATTATACATGAACTTCTTGCATGAGACAACAACTTCAAGAATGTTGTCACAGTTTGAAAATTACCAAATTTTCAAATATCAGTTGTGGTGCTTTTATGCCAAATAAGCATTTTATTTTAAAGCTGGAGGTAGCTTTCCTGGCAGACCTTCAGCGTCAGTGTCTGAACTTTACAGCTGATTAGTAGACAGAGTCTATAAAAGGGGAGGTATGTCCTGCCCCTTGGTCTTTCTTTGTCATCTTTGCCTTTCTCCTGCTCCTCCGTCAATACGTTTTGAGAGACAGAAAGTACTCACCCATCCCCCAAGGTGGAGGGGAGAGCAATGGATCTCAACCCCCTGCCACCAAATGATGGAAAGCCTAAGCCTGGTTGCAGCTCTTATGTGATGGGAGCTATGAGTCTCCTTCGCATGGGAGCTCAAATGCAGAGAAAGCAGACTTTTTTGGACTGTGGCCACTGCCAGCTTGCCCTAGCTTCTGGCAGGAAA